>JASPKZ010000821.1:322500-452500 GCA_030220185.1 Diploptera punctata | reverse complement strand
ATTGCAAATATTTCAAGTTCCTGTCTTATTTCTGTGTTCTTGATTCTGTCTTCCTTAGTGCACCCTTTAACAGATCTCAAAAATCAATAATAATAATAATAATAATAATAATAATAATAATAATAATAATAATAATAATAATAATAATAATAATAATAATAATAATAATAATAATAATAATAATAATAATAATAATAATATTTTCTAAATGCAGAAATGTGAAATGAACTTGTTGGTTGTTATTATTAGTCTTTTCAATCAATCAATCAATAATAATAATAATAATAATAATAATAATAATAAAATAATAATAATAATAATAATAATAATAACATATAAACTTAGAACTTGATTAAATAATTGTCTTGATATGGAAAATATGAAATACAAAACTATAGAAATATTTTAAACTGTTCTTGAGTCGGGCATTCGTTGATATAAAAGGACGGTTAGCCGAAATAGGAAAGGAAGATCAAGCGAGATGTTCTGTGAATGGGGTATACCTGCAGTTAAGTACACGCCTTTTTGTCAGAATGTATAAAATACGTTTTAAATCGTGACATTATTTTAAAAAAATTCAAGTATATTATGAAGCATTTTTTACTACAATTGTCTTTTGAGACGCTTCAATATGTTTAGTCATATCGCATCCACGACTTTTAATTGCATACCAATAGGTCGTGTAGGCTATGCCAATATTTGTGTATGTTCACGTCTTTTGTAAAAATTCGTTGAACATTACTTTGATAACAAAATATGAAATTATGATTAATTATGTAATTGAAAGTGGTAATAAGTCCCGCGCCGTAGCCGAGCGGTTAAGGTAGGAAGCCTTGGCGCAGAGCTACGGGACTTGCGCTGGTTCGAGTCTCCATGGGGGAAGAAATTTTCTCATGGTATTTCGGCCAGTATGGGACCGGTGCCCACCCAGCATCGTGAGGCAATTGGGTAGCTACAATAAGTAGCGGCTCCAGGTTGAGGAACCAGCCATAACGGCTGGGGGACTCGACATGCTAACCACATGTCACCCCTACACTGACTGTTGATCATCTACCTCTGTGATTGACACATGTGGATGTGAAGGGCCAGCAGCCGGCTGGTAAAAGGGCAACCGCTGAAAAGTGGAAAGACCCTCAATCGGATCGGAAAGTGGTAATAAAACATTTTGGGGGCACGCAGTAGCGTAAAGGTTAAGGCAATACATTACAAGCAGGAAGGTCGTGGGTTCGAGTACTGGCGGTGTCAGGATTTTTAAAACTGACCGAAAATCCTTCTGGTGCCACTATGGTCCTGGGGTCGACTCAACCTCTAACGGGAATGAGCACTAGACTTTTGTGCAGGGGTAAAGGCGGCCGTCACGCAGGGCTGACAACCAGACTGACATCAAGTGCCGGTTGTCTAGAAAAAGTGGAAAACGTAACCTCCCACTACCCCAAACGCCTCCAAAGGTCTGTAGTGGGATCACTTTATCTTTAATGAAATATTTCAATGTAGGAAATCGTGAATAACATGTTCTTGTAGTAACGACCATAAACATTATTTCTGGAGCTGAGTAGCAGAATCGAACCCCATACTAGTTGCGCAAATATAAATGGGAAAGTAATTGCCCGTAGATTTTAGGTTACCAGATTGCGATTAAACCACAATCGATAAGTACAAATGTTTCCATATTGAAATTTCATTGAATCACTTGGTACAGATTTTTTATTACTTTAGGTAGCATATATACGCTAGGGCATAAAACAGAATTTACAATAATGCCCTACTGGAGTAGGGAGTGGGAGTAGGGTGCGGTTGGGCCCACTATGCATCTGGCAATAGAACAGAGGCTGGGAATTAATTCCGGTAATTCCTCATTCCTCGTAATGTGACATTCATTATGGGGAGGGATTTTACAGTTACATTCAACTCTATAAAACGCACTGCTACAGATAAAGGTATTTTATTTATTTGTAATGATCAAATCGAATCTTTTACCCCCTTTCTCTCTCAGCCGAACACCATTTCAGTTTATATAGACCACAAACATGTATTGAAATGTTCCGTAAAATCCTATTTTGTTAACCAAAATATGTTTTCTAAATAACTTCGGCTCTCTTAAAATCTGTATCAAGTTATAAAGTAACTAGAATAATTTTACTGTTATAATAATAATAATAATAATAATATAATAATAATAATAATAATAATAATAATAATAATAATAATAATAATAATAATAATAAATAATAATAATAATAATAAATAATAATAATAATAACTCGCTGGCACTGTCTAATCCCGAGGTTCATGGCCGCGCGGAAATAAGCTCTCCATAATTCCCTATCCTGAGATGTTTTCCAATCATCCCCTGTATAATCTACTTCCAGTCGGCCGCGGTGGACTAGTGGTTATCCTCCTTGCCTCTGGTCCCGAGGGTGCGGGTTCAAACCCGGCCGGGGTCGATGGATTTTTTAGGATGGAAAAATCCAAGGAGCAAGTCCTCCGGGAGGGACTTTAAGCCGTGGGTCCCGAGTCTGAAGATTTTCAGGCTCGTAAAAAAATCCTTAAGCCTGAATGAAAGGGCCTCTAAGCAAAATTTACCGGATTTTCCCGTCCTAGTACTACCTTGGTTTCCTAGATGTCAGTATGAGGCGGAACGCTGACCACGGGCCACTCAAAATGACATATATACGAAAACAAATGTAACTAAATTAGTGTGGTTCAAATTCTTTCCTGTAGGTGGAGAGCGCCTTAATCTCTGTAAAGGGAAAACATAGGCTTACAATATAATACAATAATCTACTTCCCGCAAATCATATTTAATGTTATTTTCCCATCTTATTCTTGGTCTACCAATTGGGCGTTTACCCTCTGGTTTTCTTACAAAAAGCTTAATAATAATAATAATAATAATAATAATAATAATAATAACATATAAACTTATATAATAATAGTAATAATAATAATTTTTATTTATATACAGATATTTAATGTTTACACATCTTTCTCTGCGTAAAGTTTTATTTTCCTTCTCCACTCGTCTCTAGCCATACACTCCATGTCCACCAATCCTCTTGTTCTCATTCCAGTTCTTATTTCTTCCATCCACGAGTTTCGAGGTCTTCCTTTCCTTCTTCTTCCAGATAGAAACCATTCCAATGTTTTCCTGGGTAACTTCTTCTTGCATTCGTACTACATGCCCATAGCAATTTAATTGCTTATATCTTATATAATTACTATTGAATATCTAATATTTATTTTTTTCTCGTATGACAGTATTTCTTATTTTTTCCAATTTTCAACATCTTGCTGCTCTCCTCAAGGAATCCATTTCCATCTACAAACATTTATGTTCTAAGTTTTTGTTGAATTTCCAAACTTCAGCTCCATATGTGACAGTAATTCTCACTACTGAATTATATATTTGTAACTTATTATATGTCTCTACCTTAAGACTCCATTCATCGTTGATGTTATTGCTCTACCTTTATTTGTTCTGTTCTTAATATCACTTTCTTGTTTATCCTCTTTATCTTCTTTTACTCCCAGATTCTCAAATTCTTCACATCCCCTAATATAATAATATAATAATAATAATAATAATAATAATAATAATAATAATAATAATAAAATAATAAAATAATAAAAACAATAATATAATATATAATGTATTTCCGGTTTTAACAATGTTGACACTTTTTCCAGCACCAATGATTTGTCTTTAGTTTCGTTTAAAAAACAATAATAATGTTAATAATAAAATCTATAATAACAATAATAAAAATAACAATAGTAATAATAATATCAACAATAAAAATAACTAACAATTACATTGATAAAAATAACAATATTAACAATAACAATAGCAACAAAATAACAATAACAATAATTATATTCTTTTTTTCTTATTCTTCAGACGGAAATATTGGAAAGATAATATAGAAAGAATGGAAGACAACAGACTTTCAAAAAAGAGCTAAAGAAAATAGGCCAATGGACGGTAAAAGAGTAAGACGAAGACCAGCCAAGAGATGGATAGACTGTGGATGCACATCCAATATGTTTTCCTCCGAGGAGTGATTTGGGAAATAAACAGGATGAAAATCCTACAAATAAAGAATAAGAATAATAATTATAGTAATAATAATTAATAATAATCCACAATGACATAACCCGCCCAATGTTGGATGTTAGCCTCTCCTTTTTTAGATGTTACTAGACCGAATTACGCTTTTTTTCCAAGGATATCACGAATGGAATGAGGTCAACATACCGAACCAATGAGATATCTAGTAGGTAACTAGAATGAAAAAGGTCGATAAATTTTATTTATAAGCCTCTTTAATCAGGCTTGAGGATCTCTTACGAGCCTGAAAATCTTCAGACTCGGGACTCGCGGCTTATAGTCCCTCCCGGAGGACTTGCTTCTTGGATTTCTCGATCTTAAAAAAATCCATCGATCCAGCCGGGTTTGAAAACCACGACCATCGGCACCAGAGGCAAGGAACATAATCACTACTCCACCTCGGCCGACAATTAATAATAATAATAATAATAATAATAATAATAATAATAATAATAATAATAATAATAACAATCATAATCATAATTCGCGGCCATGAACCTACGGGTTCTACAGTGCCAGTGAGTTAATTAATGTAATAATAATAATAATAATAATAATAATAATAATCATAATAATAATAATAATAATATAAAATCAATACTGATAAAATATCTGATAAAATTCATTGAGGTATTAATGATTTTTTTTCAAATGTCCCAGGTTTGTCTTTCGACATTCCTGGTTTCTCTCCTAGCATGGCGTACTTGTAACCCACTTCTGAGGTTGGGGCGCCTGGAAGGCGGGGTTACGATGCCCCGATAATATGATGGGTGATGATGATGATAATGGTGCGCCAGGAGAGACCCTAATCCTAAGCTTAACCTAAGATGAATATGAATGATGATGATTGCGATGGCCATATGATTTCGGGGATGGTTTGGGCCTTAAAGTTTTCCTGACATTTGTCTTACAGGTGAGGAAAAACCCCGATAAAAACCTCACTCAGAAAAACTGTCCCGACCGGGGATCGAACCCGGGCCCGCTGCGTGACAAGGCAGTACGCTACCTCGAGACCACAGCGGTGGACGAGGTATTAGTCATAATATTCCATTTTTACCATTCCATTAACTCAGATTAACATTTCACCTTTAGGTATTTTTACGTGCCACATACCACCCGGGCCTTACATGACACGGGAGAGGTATTTTAATTATGGATCACACACACACATAAATATATATATATATATATATATATATTTTACCACACAAGGATATGGAGGGCCTCCCCTAATAAGTGATCAGGTCAATGTCAGGGCCTCTGAGGTACCTATAGAGAAAGAGCTTACAGATAAAGACAAATTTGGCATCTTGTAAGAATGTTAACATCTCACATTCTAAGACAGGTGTTATATAATGCGTGGGGGAGACGAAACCTTCGACGATGAAAGAACTGTTTGGAACAGTACATTTCAGTTTCATTATTGGTTGGAAAAAGCTACTATTTTGTCCACCCCTATGTTTGGGGGTAACGTCGTTACTATGTATGCAGGTCGGGAGAAGTTTCTTGGGTAAGGTTATTTTTTCGGTTTTTTTCCCTCACCTGTAAAACAAATATCAGGAAGGTTTAAGACCCAAATTTAATGGCCCCCGAACATCGTCCAGCCATCACAATCATTCATATAATATTCACCTTATTAGAACAAATGTGAATGGTGTTTTGTCTTAAATGTTCATGTTGTTTTGGAGCTGGCCCCGGCATTGAGTTCATCACTCCTTCGGGGAGATCCTCCATGTTTTTCTGTGGTCAAAAAGTAAGAGTATGATCCAAAGTTTGACAGATCGTGTCCCTGTAAGACCCGTGTGGCGTGGAGCACGTAAAAGTATACACAAGGAAGAGGATAAATAAGCTAAACTGCGATATTATATTATTATTGGCTGAACATATAAATTTGAATACAATATAAAACAGGGTCATTACGAGTAAATATAAAATTATAAACATCATTGAAGATATAACTGGTAATAGTAATAAAAGGAATGAGCAGGCGAAAAGAGCAATTCCAAATACAGGGCTATTCACAAAGAAGTAACAGACTTCAAACATTTATTTCTTCCAAACTACAAAAAATGAAAACATAATTACAAGCTTCCCGGAATGAGAAAAGTTCAAATTTCGCTATTTTATGCCTTAAATATGAGCACATGTGTTACGCGACAAATATCAAAAAGGTGGCTCATTTCTTGCCACTCACGAATCACCTGGTCTCTAGTTATCGAATTCACAGCTTGAACAATTCGATGTCGCAAATTTTCAAGAGTGTTAAGCATAGGGGAGATACAAACACGGTCTTTTATGTAACCTCACAGATAAAAATCACAAAGGGTTAGGTCTGGTGACCTGAGAGGTCACTGGTAATGAAGTTGATGTTTTGCTCCTCCTCTTCCAATCCAAAGTCATATTCTATCGCCATTTTAATACAAACAATCAACATGACAAGCAACAGCGTCAATGCGGCCGTGATAGGAACTTCAAACTTTTCTCTTTCCAGGAACGTTGGCTTTGTGTTTTATTTTTTTGTAGTTTGGAAGAAATAAATGTTTTAAGTCTTTTCTTTCATTCTGAATAGCCCTGCGTATACCTGAAGATTACTGTTGAGCACATACGAAGAGGGAAAAGATCAGGAGAAGATAGAAAAAATGGATCCGGTACAGGCACACTGCTGCTTAATCCGCAAAGAAAATAAGAAGAAAAAAATTAATAATTTTAATTAAGATTATATAATCAATAAATTAAGATTTAAGTATTGAGTTGAAGATATTCATTGCTCGATGATAAATGCAATGTTCTGTTAGCTTTTAATCTCTGTAGTTGCTATAAACGCAATTATAAGATATGGTAATTTATATGTAAAATTACACTGACATCGAGAAAGGGTTCGTAGTTATTTAATCTATCATGAAGTAAGTGAGCTCTGTGTATTTAAGCAGAGAGGATGAGGCAGTCTGAAAGAGATACAAAAACCTGTCGCAGACTCCAGTAGATAGCAGGCACTTTACCATCTCTTCAAAGGGGAGTAAAACTACAAGGGGCTTAGTTAATACTTTGATCCTTAGAGCCACAAACGAAAATAAACACTTTAGAAAGGGATGAGCACTATCTCTTTCCCCTTCAAGAGCTTGCAAGTATGCATATCTGTTAATGACATCGTTACATGTCTCAATGGAAATGGCATTCCAACGTCTTTTCAACATGCATCAGCACATCATATAGTAATGTCAATACAGAGCAGTTAGATGTCGTTTAATGTGCGGAATATGTTGATTGCATCCATCATAAAGGAAAACTTCTAACCCCCCAAAAAAAAGAGATCATCATTTGTATTAACAGTATATTACAATGCGAAGTTGGGAAGTGGTTTTTACAGAAGTGAAGATATGATTAAAAACCGAGCGATAACGCAGTTTTTTTAATTTCCGAGAATTCTGTAAAACACTTCATAAACGTGTGTTGTACATATTTTGTTTTGCACGATAGTGTTTCCAAAATAATAAATAATAATCAATTGAATTGGTGTTTACTTGATGGAAATCCACAACACATTTAATTAAATATATTTAAAACTTGAAGTTTTGTGTGATTTTCATATTTATTAAAATAATTAATTTGTTATCATGTCTGAAGAAGGTACAAAGCACCGAAAAAGCTGTAACTAATTTTTATTTTAATAAGTATGAAAAATCACATAAAACTTTGTTTTAATTTCATTTAATTAAATAATGAATAATAGTAAAATAATGACGTATATACTGGAAACTGACTAACATTAACAGTGTCGTCAATCTTTATACGGAAAATTCCGAAAATAATTTATTTGAGACTACAGCAGGCCATTACACCAATCAGTCATAAAATGGCGGCAAGTGCGAATTTGTTGTTTTATATTGTTTAAAATAAAATTCAGTTCATTAAAAATGCAGTGATTTGTTTCGTATAATGTATATTTTAGATTTTAGATTAGATTAGATTAGATTAGATTTATTTAGCCTAACACTATCTTTTGGATATATTTTTGTATATACATTGTACGTGGTATTTATTTTATTTCCCGCATGAGATAGGTTATATGTAGTATTACATTATAATTATTAAATTATTTATAGGTTGGCAACCCCGAAATATAGGAAATTGAACTTTCAATTATGGTCGCCATTGCTGTAAGTACGACAGAACACACTATCATGCAAAAAAATTACACATCAAAATGAGATTGAAATCTGTTTCATAGTTATATTTTTAATCACCCATCCAAAACACAACGAAGTATAAATCACTCTATTTGAACTAATTCGCTCACTCACAGGCACTATCACACCCGGAGGTTCATGACCGCGCGGACATATGCACTTCAAACGTCCCTATACTGAGCCAATGTTTCCCAACAATTCCCTCCCTGAAATCATAGGTAATGTTATTTTTCCCAACAATTCCCTCCCTGAAATCATAGGTAATGTTATTTTTCCCATCTCATTCTTGCTATAGGCCTACCTACTGGGCGCTTTTTCTCTGATTTTCCTGCAAGAAGTTTTAATACCACTATTTCAATCGCCGTCCATGCCACATGCCCTGTCCATCGCAGTCTACGAGACTTAACTGAAATCAATACAGCTGGTTTCCCATAAAGATCTTATTTAACATTTTCCAATACTGTTATTTTAACACAGTTCCAATAATAGATCACATTATAATATTATAATATTGTGAAAAGATAAATTAATATCTGAACCAGGAACCGTGGACGTCTCGTTCTCCGTACGCGGATGCAGCCCATTACACCATTCTAGACATGGTACAAACATTAACAATTCTTTCCACATATACAAACAGATCTATAATTCTCGTTTCGTCCGCTGACAGGTAGGATAATATCCAGGTAAATATCTTGTAGTTATTTTTATGTAATTTTCTCCATTCACCAGTCTGTTCGTCTCTCTTTGGTTTAAATTTTTTCCTACTAAGATTATTCTCAAATACCAACAATCTTTCTTTTTCCCTTAAAATAAGAGTCCATGTTTTTCAACCTTGTAATATACCTGAACAATAAAACTTTTTCATATATTTTTAGTTTATCATTTTTTGAGAGACGTTTCTATGGCAGCACCATCTCTATTATCTACTTTATTTGTTCGGACATTTTAACGTTTTTAAAGAGAATTTTCTCTCACACATAGAAACACACACTCACACCAAGAAAATAATACTCTGACTTTAATTGAGAAACAATCAATGAATCTGGACCTCTTGCTGTACACCTTATGCAAGATATAAGTAAACTCATGAAACTGAAAATCAAATTTACACAAAGAAAATTAATAATTTTTATAAACACATCAATATTGTCATAAACAAATTCATGTTGAAGCAATATAAAGTAACAAAACGTTAAAATTATCTTTAAGAGTTTCTTGAAACGAATTCATCAAGTAAACAGCATTGATTATGAAATTTCCATTTCGAAATCTAATATATAAAAATTAATGTTTGTTTGTTTGTTCGTACTTTATCTGATTGTGATGGGGCTTTTTGCAAAATGTTCAGGAGAATCCCGTGATGAACATAGGCTATAAGAGAGTTGTGAATCTCAACTCCTACACCCTTAAAAATCGCCCTTTGTAGTGGAAGACGTGAAAAAAATAGCTTTTTGGACGCTTAAATGGCTTACGCTGCCTAAACCATAACAAATAATTTACACAAAATTAATGTACACAGAATTGATTAACTCAAAAAGCTCTACAAAAATGTCCGCGGCAACATATGTTTATCTCTTACGGATAACTCACAATAACCATTTTTGTCTTTCATTTATACCAAGAAGATCGAGACAAGTATATAGATTCCTGTGCATAGCAGCACATTGCGGGTATTCTTTTACGGATAACTCACAATAACGAATTTTGTTTTTAGCTCATTAATGCCAAGCTATGATGATAAGTAGATTCCCGGGTAGCATCGAGTAATCAGCACGGGGAATCTTAAAATAATTATGATATGCATTTATAATTATTTTTCATTTTGCTTATTCAACTAATCATAAGAAGTACATCAATTTTTGTCTTTCAGCTCATTTATGCCAAGAAGATCGGGATGAGTAGATTCCTGGACAACGCCGGGTAAACAGCCTGGGGTATCTAAAAATAATTACGATGTACATTGTTCCCTTCACTTATTTAACTAAACATAAAACATAATTATTAATTTTCGTATATCAGCAGATTTATGCCAAGAAGACCGAGATAAGTAAATTCCCTGGCAACACCGGGTAATCAGTATGGGGAATCTTAAAATAATTACGATATACATTTATAATTATTTTTCCTTCTACTTATTCAACTAAACATAAAAGCACATTAATTTTCATTTATTTAGGCGTAGGAGCGCACGCCGGATATTAGCTAGTATTTAATAAGTCTTTCACAATATTATGAGCTTTAATTATAAAAAAAAACTGAATTTAAATCTCCAGCTCGTAGAGTAAACGTGACACAATGGTTACTAGAGAGTGCTGTCCGGCAAACATTAATGTAACAGCTTCATACAGTATGCTTGAGGAAACAGCAATCCCCAAAGGGGACGGGTTAAGTGGAACCTAAGGCGTGTTTCAAAGCATCGAAGTGAAAATGTCATATAATATCCAATAGCAAACAATTTCACAACGCGTTACTGCTAATATCATATGGTAATATGTATTTATAGCTATACTTCATTATTAAAACAAGAAAATATTATCATTGAAGTACCAATATTTGTATTATCATAAGTCATGTCACGAGTGATTTCCAAATCCTCTAGATTAGGCTAAATTCACGAAGTGACTCGTGAATTTATCTAGATGATTTGGAAATCAAGTGTGGCATTTGATAGGACTATGTAACGAATAGATTTAAACTGTTTACTCAAAAAATCATTATTTAAATATAGTTACCGATATTTTAAAATGTTAATATATTATGTAAACGGCAATGTTTGAAAACAAATCAGAAATGTGTGGTTATGTTTCGTTTGTTTATTCACTGCAACTTGATCATATTATTTATTGCCAAATAGAATCGCAATATTGTAGGAATGTACCATAGTGGAGAAAAACATTAAACTGTATATTGTAACGAACATTATGGGTTATTAATTTATTTTTTTAAATAAACAACTCAGTAAAATAATTATTTACAAACATAATTATTGATCACATAATTATCAAATGTGTAATTCGAGGGAATATGGTAATTATTTGTTATATTCAATGTATTTGTTGCAGAATCAGTTACTGCAAAATAATGCTCTAACCTGTTCAGAATATTAAAAAGGAGGAGTTTTCTTTATCACAAAAGCATGAGCTGGTAAACAGAATTCGTTAAAGAGCGAGGTGAAACACGGCTCTCATTTTATTTTTATTTATTTATTATACCTGATGGAGTTAAGGCCGTAAGGTCACCAGGGTTAAATTATACATACAATAACAATTATGATTAATGATACATAATAGATATAGACTTCACAATACATATATTTGACAAGGGTAAGAAAGAAAAATAATAAAAATACTAATAATAATAACCTATAATTGGATTAAGTAAATGGCTTGGTAAAGAAAGTTTAAAATATAAAGAAACAAAAGTACACATGGAACAGGGTTATATATTATATTGTCTAAGGAAATATGAAGTGAGTTTCTTTTTAAACTGTCTTAGAGTCGGAAATCAAAATTCATTGAAACGTGATTGGTCATTGACTCTCATTTGGGGCATTAGTTAAATATTCATAGTTAATACTATTTACCCAGTCCGTCGCCGTGGCGTAGTCGGTAGTGTTTCTACCTTGCACTCCGGCGACCCGGGTTCGATTCCCGGCGGGGTAGGGGATTTTAAATCTCCACCTTCGGTCTGGGTGTTTGTCCTGTCCCACCACTAATGCTCAACTGAGTGCACCTTAAAGTGAGTGAAGTGATCCCACTACAGGCCTCAGGAGGCCCTTGGGGTAGTAGGAGGTTAAGGCTCCCACTTTTTCTTGACAATCGGCACTTTATGTCAGCCGGGTTGTCAGCCCTGCGTGACGGCCGCCTTTACCCCAGAACAAGCGTCTGGTACTCATTTCAGTTAGAGGCTGAGTCGACCCCAGGGCCATAGTGCCGCCAGAAGGTTTGGGTCAGTTTAAAAATCCTGACCCCACCGGGACTCGAACCCTCGACCTTCCGGCTTGTAGCGCAGTGCCTTAACCACTACGCTACGGCGACTGAGTGCACCTTACCTAATAAAAATACTATTTACTGAGCTCATTCTTTACTTACCTGCTGTATTGGGCGCATTCCTTCTGAATGTATGGGTTACAATAAAAATGAAATGCATGATAACATTAAATTGAGATATGTATTAGTCACAAACATCATCATCATGTTTGGCGTAACAACCCATGTCGAGTAACAACCTCCCTAATAACTCTTCTCAAGACCTCTCTATTTCAGGAGATTCAATTTTTTTTATTTGGTCGCCATCATTTGATCAGTCCGGCTTGATTGTCTTTGGGCTTCTCAACAGTTATATTTTTACGGGGTGGAATTGTCAATCCCACGTCCAATCACCCAACATGGACAACCAGTGACTCTTCTGTTAGTGTTACCATTCCTTATCCGAGAGGATCCAGTTTTTAGGCGCCAAGAACTCACCCTCACCCTTCCCCATAAGGGATAGGATTTGCTGGTAGCACAGCCAGTTAAACTGACAACTGAAGCATTCTTGGGTTTTGACAGTTACAACGTATACTTTTATTATTCATTTATATTTTAAACTTTCTTTACCAAGCCATTTACTTAATCTAATTATAGATTATTATTATTTTTATTACTATTTTTCTTTCTTTCCCTTGACAACTTTATATTGTCTGTCTATATATATATATATATATATACATATATATATATATATATATATATATTATGTATCATTATTCATAAGTTTTATTGTATGTATTATTTAACCTTGCTGAAGTGTAGACAAGACCTAACGGTCTTAACTCCATCATATAAAATAAATAAATTAAATAAATAAAAATAAATAAATTAGTCACAATATCACATTTCAACTTTTTTTTTTTTGCAAATGCCCCAGATTGTCTTTCGACATTCCTCGTGTTCTCTCCTGACATGGCGTACTTGTAACCCACTTCTGAGTTTGGGGCGCCTGGAAGGCGGAGTTACGTTGCCCCGATGATATGACGGGTGATGATAATAGTGGTGCTCCAGGAGAGTCCCTAATTCTAAGCTTAATCTAAGATGAATAAGAATGGTGACGATGATGATGGCCATATGATTTCGGCGACCGTTTGGGCCTTAAAGTTTTCCTGACATTTGTCTTACAGGCGAGGAAAAACCCCGATAGAAAACTTCACCCAGAAAAACTGTCCCGACCGGCGATCGAACCCGGGCCCGCTGCACGCTACCTCGAGACCACAGCGGTGGACATATTTCAATATAAAATTGTAAAATTGATACCTGTAAGGTTCAATTATAATCAACTTGGTTAAAACAAATCAGACTTTTAAAACGTTTTAACCAAGTTCAGAACAACTGATCCTTACAGGCAACAATATTGCAATAAACCGAAATTTATAAAATTAAAAATTAAATATTGAAAGTTCATAGTGTACTCTACAGTACCTTCATAATGTTTAAGAAATGAGTTTTGTACTTTATTACTTACTAGCTAATACCCGGCGTGCGCAGCTACGTCTAAATAAATTAAAATTAATGTGATTTTATGTTTAGTTGAATAAGTAAGAGGAAAAATAATTATACATTTATATTTTTAGATTCCCCGTGCTGATTACCCGGCGTTGCCCGGGAATCTACTTATTCCAACCTTCTTGACAAAAATGAGTTGAAATACGAAAATTAATGTGTTTTATGTTTAGTTAAATAAGTATGAGTAAGAATGTATATCTTAATCATTTGTATATACCCCTTGCTGTTTACTCGACCGGGAATCTTCTTCTTCTTCGGCTTTCCCCCACTTATACGTTTGCCGTCTTCAGTTTCCATTTATCTCTATCATTCCAATCTCCCTCTTCCAAATTCCTATCCTCCATTGTTGTTCTGACGTAGGTTTTCCATTTCCATCTTGGTCTACCACGTTTATTTCTTCCAGGGGGTGACCATTGGTATATATTTTTTGGCCATCTTTCATTTTCCATTCTTTGTACATGGCCATACCATTTAAGCGTTTGATTTTCAATCCTCTTAACAACAGATGTGGTGACCTTCATTTCTCTCCAAAGGAATTCATTTCTTATTTTATCCTGTCTAGTTTTTTGGAGGCTTCTTCTAAAATAATCGAATTCAACTGTTCTAATTTTATTCTTTTGTAATTCCGTCAAAGACCAAGTTTCGCTTCCATATGACAAAATATTTTGTATTATGCTCTTATAAATTTTCATTTTAGGTTCCTTTGTAATATTTTTGTTCCAAATTACTCCATGTAATGTCTTAGTTGCAGAATATATGTGTTTGGGAAAGGATGTGGATGACCTCATTCTTGAAACAGGGAAAATAAAAAAATGTGAATTTTTTTAATATCTTGGGTCAATAACTACAAGTTTCGGTACAGGCTAAAATTGCAATGGCAAAAAATGCCCGGGAATCTACTCGTCCAGATCTTCTTGGCATAAATGAGCTGAAAGAGAAAAATCAATGTACTTCTTATGATTAGTTGAATAAGCAAAATGAAAAATTATTATAAATGCATATCGTAATTATTTTAAGATTCCCCGTGCTGATTACTCGGTGCTACCCGGGAATCTACTTATCTTGATAGCTTGGCATAATGAGCTAAAAACAAAATTCGTTATTGTGAGTTATCCGTAAAAGAATACCCGCCATGTGCTGCTATGCTTGCTCAAGAATCTACGTACTTGTCTCGATATTCTTGGCATCAATGAAAGACAAAAATGGTTATTGAGAGTTATCCGTAAGAGAGAAAAATATGCTGTCGCGGACTTTTTTGTAGAGCTTTTTGAGATATTCAATTCTGTGTATATTAATGTTGTGTATTTGTTATGGTTTAGGCTGCATACGCCATTTAAATCTCCAAAGAGCTACTTTTTTCACATTTTCCACTACAAAGGGCGATTTTTAAGGATATAGGAGTTCAGTATCACAACTATCTTATAGCCTATGTTCATCCCGGGAATCTCCTGAACATTTTGTAAAAAGCCCCATCAAAATTGGATCAACCGTATGGTCACGCATAAAGTACGAACAAACAAAGAAACAAACACAAACAAATATTTGTTTTTATATATTAGATAGGCGTTTTAACATCTAAGGTTATATTGTATCTAGGATCTTTAAGTGTAGGCCTATCCTGTAGACTATGTGTTTCTATTATTCTTTTTTATATTTTTTCTCAAGAAATTAACAATATTAATTTTAATGTTACTTTGAAAATAATTGATTATGATAAAATTGCGCTGGTAATATTTTTCTTCAAAAAAAAAAAAGAGAAAAAAACAAATAAAAGCCTCAGCCAGGTTGGCTGGCATCAGGGATTGAACTTGAGAACTTCCGATTACGATTCTCAAACGATATTCCCTGAGCCAACTCTCTAGATAATCAACTTTATATCTAAGATTATCCTATTATTATTTTGTTACGATTCGTGCTGTTATATCCAAAAATATTTTATATCTTTTTTTATCTTTTTTTCTCATTCCATTCAGCATTACAATCCTTCTTTTAAATTTAAAATAGACAAAAATATCATAGACATTCGGATTTTTCTTAAACTTATGCAATCTACAGATTCTGAGAAGTTCATATGAACAGTAACAACATTCGACGAAATATGAGAATACAAACAGAAGGAAAAGAATTACACAGCAGTCTGCCTGTTTTCTGAAAAATACGTACTTTTTTTTTCGGAATATTGTATTAATTAAGCAAACTGAAATTTCATAAGATGTTCTTGTTATGATCAAGTATTTGAATGGTAAGTAAAATTGTTGTTTAGGTTTGTTGGGTCTAAAACTTAAGTATAAGGAAATATATGATAGCAATCCTTGATGAATAAAGGAAATGCTAACAAGCTTGTATACCTGGAGGATGCGAGTTCAATTCTGAACCAATTTGATGTGTGCGGTGACCTAGAATGTTCATATGCATACAATATCACCGCCGGCGTACGGGCCCACATCTTGCAATTTCTTCATATTAAGGGAATTCATGTCAAAATGTTATAGTAGTGTATGAAACAGTTACACTATCAAGAAAGTAAAAAAAAAGTGTACGTGAATTATTAGTTTAATTATTGGTCCAACATAATAATAATAATAATAATAATAATAATAATAATAATAATAATAATAATAATAATAATATAACTATGGTAATAAAATGTTAATAATGGAAATAATAGGCACAATAATAATAATAATAATAATAATAATAATTTATCTATCTATGTATATATCTATCTGTCCCGCGTCATAGCCGAGTGGTTAAGGCAAGAAACCTTGGCGCAGAGCTACGGGACTCGCTGGTTCGAGTCCCGATGGGGGAAGACATTTTCTCATGGAATTTCGGCCAGTGTGGGACCGGTGCCCATTCAGAATCGTGAGGCATTTGGGTAGCTGCAATAAGTAGCGACTCCAGGTTGAGAAAACCAGCTATAACGGCTGGGGGACCTGATTTGCTGACCACATGTCACCCATACACTGGTTATATGATCGTCTACCTCTGTGATTAACAGAAGGGCCTTCTAGGCCTGTCGCGCTAGGATTTGTTTTATCTATCTTCGGTTTTTTTGCAGCTGCTGCCGTTTTCCCGTGCCAAACTTCCAAAGTCTACGATCTTGAGCATCTTCTTAACCCTCTTGCTTGCATTGCTATCCTCTTGATTTCCTTCCCTGTTAATTATGGTCTCCCTTTTTTCTTCTTTCTGGCCGATCCTATATTCAGTATACCATTTCGTTGCTTTTATCGTTCATACTTTGTTCTATCCGGCTTCGATTCGTTTGGTCTTATAGCATTGTATGACTTTTCTAAAGTGTGGGGAGCTAGCCCACAGCATAAATCCCCAACCTGGAGAACCGGGAAATTTTCTGTAAGGGTTTTCCTTCCATAGCTTTTGAATAATAATAATAATAATAATAATAATAATAATAATAATAATAATAATAATAACAATAATAATATAATAATTTTATTTAAACTCGCAGATCTAATGTCATAATGCATTTTCATCAGCTGAACCAATAATATAAGATTAAAAAAATACAAGCTTATGCGTTTTACATTACATATTTCTAAGATAAACATTAAATACTATTAGTATGAAAATACATTTAAAATAGATGATTTAAATAGTACTATAGTAGTTGTCTCGTGGTCTAGTGTTATGCTCCCTGCCTCTGGTCCCGAGGGTTGGGCGATTATCTACATCTAGAAGGCGAAGGTTTTAAAATTTATTTCATTTTAGAGGATTATATAAATCAAATTCAACCTTGAAGAAGTCTGAATATTTGCAGATTCAGTATCACTGAAAATTCTTAAGCGGGTTCAAACCCCGGAATAGCTGGATTTTAGGATGGAAAAATCCAAGGGACAAGTCTTCCGGTGGATTCCGAATCTGAAAATGTTCGGGCTCGTAAAAGAAACACGCACCTAAATTCCGTATCCAAATAATACCTTAGTTGTCTACAAATTGAGGCGATGTGCTGACCACATATAATTCATTGGTATCGATTGGGGTAAAGCATAACTAATTTATGCCTCGGTGAAGAGACTAATAAAATGAGACCTGATAATGAAATTCCATCCCATAATTTTCTTGATAATCGAAGGAAACAAGCAAAAAAATGTATCAGATTGGTCGGCACTGGAATTCGAACTCGGGACCTCCCGAATACGAGTCTCAAACGCTACCGCTTCAGACAAGTAACTTGTTAAGCATGAACATTTGTATTTGAAGAAGTAATTTGAATACAGATAACAAAAGACATTCACAGCCTTCTGGAAAACACACCAGGAATATGAAAGACAAATTCAAGCGTTTGGAAAGAAAATTATGTAATATTATTATGCAATGCCCCAGGTTGTCAATTCGACATTTATGTTGTTCTCTCCTGGCATTGGCTTAATTGTAACCCACTTATGAAGGCGAAGTTACGTTACCCCGACGATGTGATGGGTGATAAATGATAATGAAGCGCCACTAGAGTTCTTAACCTAAACTTAACCAAAATTCCAGACCATGGACAACCATAGGAATGATTCCCTTTAAGGAAAAATTCCAATAGTTTGACCGAGAATCGAACCCGGGACCTCATGAACAGTAGTCAGAAACGCTGACCACTAGCCCATGAGGCTGGCCAAATTAAAACTGAGATTTTGCGCATAACGCAATCTTTTGTTCAAAGGATTGTTATTACAAGCTTTTCTAACAAAAATTATGAAAATAACCGGCAGAGTATTGAAGGATGTATCGAATTTGCTGTAAATCTGAACTAGAGAATGAGAAATATTTGAAACTGTGACATACAAGTTCATTTTGAAGACGACAATGGGCACTTACTTCAAGGTTAAATTACTTGTATAAAATCGATGCAACTTTCAAACTGCTGCTTTTTAGATGTCATTTGTGATTATTTACACAACGTAATAAATTATAAATTACCCTGGTCGACAAGGTTTTCTTCACAAGAAATCTGATTAGTGAATCTAGTGCATTTTACTGCGTTGGGCAGGACATGTTGCACGTATGGGGAATGAAAGACTTGCATGGAAGCTTCTTGTAGGAAAGCCAGAGGGAAAACGCCCAGTTGGTAGACCAAGAATGAGGTGGGAGAATAACATTAACTATGATTTGAGGAAGTAGATTATACAGGGAATGATTGGAAAACATTAGCTCAGGATAGGGATGTATGGAGAGCTTATGTCCGCGCGGTCATGAACCTACGGGTTCGATAGTGCCAGTGAGTAAGTAATTAAGTAAGTGCATTTTTTCATACTGAATTCAGATATGTAGTCAGAATTTTTCCATCAGGCACAGTTCTTTTTTGTGACAGCTACTTTTTTAAAATTGATTTTAGCATTTTCTTTGACCTGTCATAGGAACCTTAACCTTATATGAAGAGTTCCCTGTACCAGTATATGCAGATATGACCTTAACTCATAACTCTGATTCTGACCTGGCTCAAATTGAAAATGATTCAGTGGAAATAAAAACGATCTTACATAAAATATGCCCGAAAATCACTATCTACTACTTTCTAAGTACGTCAGAATGAGTAGGAGTTAGATGGATTTTATTAAAATTATAAGAATTATAGAAAATGCAAATGAATATCACAGAAAACTCTTGCCTGATAGGAAAAAACTGAAATGATATTTAAATTCAGGATGAAAAATACTTCTATAAATCTCATATTTTTATTCTTATGAAAGAAAAAAGTTCAGTTTTGTCGACCAGTGTTATTTTATGTTAAATTGTATTATATCATTCAAGTTAAACTATTAAAAACCTTAATCTAGTTATTTGACACCAGATTTGATATTATAAAAGATAATACATTTTTGCTGGATGCAAGAATACGTAGATTACAGAATACTGTATTATAGCCTAATTAGATTAGTGAAAAATGAATGCGATTAACACTAAACTAATTTAATCGCGGCAATTAAAACCATATTTTAAAAAATCTATTAAAATGGCAATAATCAAATTACTCAAATTCTCGTAAGCATGTGGTCTCCAGGTAGCGTGCTGCCTTGTCACGCAGGGGGCCGGGTTCGATCCCCGCTCGGGACATGTTTCCTGGGTGATGTTTTCTTCGGGGTATTTCCTCACGTGTAAGACACATGTCAGGATACTTCAAGGCCGAAATGGTCCCCGAACATCATCTGGCCATCATTATCATAAGTAATGTCACGAGTGATTTCCAAATTATCGATAAATTCACGACTCACGAAGTGAGGAGTGAATTTATCTAGAGAATTTGGAAATCAAGAGTGGCATTTCTTAGGACTGTTTAACGAATAAAATTAAGCTGTTTACTCACATATCATTATTATTTAACTATAGTTATTTTAAAATATGTATAAATTTAATATAAACGCCGATGTTTTAAAACAATGCGAAACGAATGGTACGCTTCATTTGCTCCTTTTGTTCATCACTGCAACCAGATCATATTATTTATTGCCAAAGGATCACAGTATTGTAAGAATACTCTAGTGGAGAAATTTATAACCAACATTAATTAATTAATTTCTGATGCCCTATGATGTAAATATGTCATTTATATTTTTCTGCAACGTGATTTCCTGGAAAATAATTCGTTTAAGAAAGTGAAAACAGCCGTTTCTTTTTTTTTTGTGGTATAATCAATTGTTACAAATGTTCTTATATTATCTCCCGCATGCGCTATCTGCTGACATCCATGCACTATATATATACAATCTGATAACTGTATTTCGTGGAGTCAGTCACTGCAAAATAATGCTATGACCTATTCAGAATGTTAAAAAGGAGGAGCTTTCTTTAATGTGATAAACTTCACTTGATAAATTCGAGGCGAAACACGACTGTGATTGGTTGTAAATCAAAATTCATTGAAATGTGATTGGTCATTGACTCCCATTTGGGGCATGAGTTAAAAATAGTAATCAATATCATATTTACCTCTTTAGATTAAGTTTAAGTTTAAGGCCTCTCCTGGCGCATAATTACCCATCATCATCACCAATCATATCATTGGGGTAGTGTAACCCCGCTTTCCAGGAGCCCCAACCTCAGAAGTGGGTTACAATACGCCAATGCCAGGAGAGAATACCTGAAATGTCGAATGACAAACAGGTGGAATTGAACAAAAAAAATGTAGAAAACAGGATGTCAATTTAATAAATTTAAAGAATCTATTTTTAACTTGTACTCCTCTACTATTTAATTTTGTACTAGAGCATGCCATTAAATCTTTAGAGAATGAGGAAGGCTTAAAACTCAATGGTATTAATAAGCTGTTAGTTTATGCTGATGATGTAGTATTATTGGCCGATAACGAGGAGATACTAAAGGACAACACGCACACACTATTGAGTAACACTAAGAAATTAGGACTGGAAGTAAATATCAATAAAACTAAATATATGGTCACACGTAGAAATTCATTATATAATGGAAATGGACAGCTAATGACAAATGAGGGAAATTTTGAGGAAGTGGCTGAATTCAAATACCTAGGAACAATAATCACAAATAGGAATGAGATGCACAAAGAAATTAAACATAGGCTCAATTCTGGAAATGCATGCTATTATGCATTGCAGAGACTTTTGATGTCCCAACTCCTTTCAAAAAACGTTAAGCTGAAAATATATAAAACTATTATTCTACCAGTTATATTATATGGGTGCGAAACATGGACTCTTACTTTAAGGGAGATTACAAGTATTTGAGAATAAAGTTCTTAGAAAAATTTTTGGACCAAAGAGAGGTGAACAGACAGGTGAATGGAGAAGACTACATAACAATTAACTACATGGTCTTTATAGGAAGCCAGATATAATAAGAAGAGTTAAGTCTCGTAGACTGCGACGGGCAGGACATGTTGCGCGTATGGGGAATGGAAGACGTGCATGGAAGCTTCTTGTAGGAAAGCCAGAGGGAAAACGTCCAGTTGGTAGACCAAGAATGAGGTGGGAGAATAACATTAACTATGATTTGAGGGAAGTAGATTATACAGGGAACGATTGGAAAGCATTAGCTCAGGATAGGGATGTATGGAGAGCTTAGGTCCGCGCGGCCATGAACCTACGGGTTCGATAGTGCCAGTGAGTAAGTAAGTATTTAAGTTTTAAAAAGTCGCTGAATATCAAGTAAGAAGATGAAGTTACAAAAACTCATAAGTAAGGGGCGGATTTCTATGAACTAAAAAGTGGAAAATATGCATGCATTTATGACCTAAAAAAAGGTTTAAATATGGCCTAAAAAAGACAAAAATACCACCTTATAATCGAATGAATTTTTTTATCCACACTACATTAATTGTTCATTCATGTACATTTTTAATTGTATCATACGAAAAAGTAAATCTTCTTCTATTCTCCAGTGCAAACGTTTGCTACCTGTTACACAAGTATACTGTGAAACTGACGATTTCTAATACAGATACGATGTTGGTTATTTCCTGATGACTAAGCTATTAAAAAAAACCAAATTATGACCAAAATATGACTTTATCATAGAAATAAGCCGAAGTATGACCAAAGATCTGAAAAAGTGAGAAATATGACTTTTAAGACCCAATAAAAACCACTTAATCTTAATAATAATGCATATATAAATGGTTTTACTTACTTGAAGCTTAGAATATAGGCTTTGGTAAAAATATGACGTCATAGGAATCCGCCCCTTTCTCATAAGTTTTGTTTGGAAAATATAAAAGTTTAAAAGAACTTTTTTTAGGTATTATTCAATGACTTTCGTATTTTAATGTTTTTTTTTAATTATGCTTAAAGGTGTTTTCAATGACAGTTCATATAACGTCAGAAGCAATATGCATTATTGTTGTGTAAATCCGGAATAAACCTATTGTTTTCTTATTAAAATTACTACAATCATGAATAGCCTTTACAACAACAATACGTATTCTTTAAATACTTTTGTAAAGCAGCAAAATAAAATTAAAAAATGTCTCCGAATGAATTTACATTATAAAGAATTTAGCAATGAGAAAAATCCAAAACAAAAACACTCATTATCTTCCTTGTAAATATAGAAAATTCTTGTTTATATGTCGAGAAATTTATTAGATTTGAACATGAAAATCCAACCAACCTATCTCTTTCTCTCTCTCTCTCTCCATTAAGTGACTTGCGTTTCTAATGAGGCACTTCGAAGAGAAGTGGTAGCTTTTGCACAGGGTAAGGAGGGGACTGTACTTCAATTAAAACTTGACTATTAGGTTCCCCTTCTATATAAAACAGCAACTTCTACCACATCCCCCACTTTCTCCTCTTCCCTTGCCAACAAGAAGGCATAATAGATCTAATTATCTTCTGGTCAAGTACTAGCAGAAAAAAAGCTTTTCTCTGATGCTTCACTCCACTGCTAAAGGACGCATTACAGATCGCACAAGTGGAAAACATAACTTCAGAAATATTTTTCCTCAAATTTTTCGAGTACTTTTCGATAATCACTGACCATCTGTATAAGAATTTCTATATGTATTCATAGATCGTTTGATTAAACAAGAAAAAAAAAAGGCTATAGAATTTTTTTTTAAATCATAAAAAAAACGTTTAAGTGTACGAGGATTTTCTAATCTATTCCAGTTTGCAGCTTTAGAAATTGATATATAAAAGGATTTAAATATTTTTTTTTAATTCCTGTCCATAGACTGACCATTCATATTAGTTTGAATCGATAAATCTCTTGATATTTTAAGCTGATATAGGAGGTTTCAACTAGCGGGTAGATTTCATAAATAATAGAAATATAACAAGAATGTTTAAAATTGTTACCCGGATATTGTACGTATTTTATTAAACTACTGTTAAGTCATGGACTCATGATTATATATGGATAGAATAGGAAATAAAAAAAATAAGGGAAATTATGGGTGTACAAGAGGAGCCGGACATCATAGACATTATAGAAAAGAAAAGATTGCAGTGGTATGGTCATGTCAAAAGAATGCCAGAGCAAAGATTGCCAAAAATTGTTATGGAATGGATCCCAATGGAAAGGAGGAAGAGAGGAAGACCGAAGAAAACTTGGATTGAAAGAGTACAAGCCGCTATGAATATCAGAGGATTGGAGGAAGATCAATGGATGGACAGAGAGGAATGGCGTTTGGTTTCCGGAAGACGGCGGCAGCTGCCATGATACCGGATGATCATGACGATATATATATATGTACCAACTAATACTCATCGTGTGCTGCTACACCTAAATAAATGATATGTTTTTGCATTTAGTTGAGTAAGTAAAAAGAAAATAAATATAAATTTATATCGTTATTATTTTTAGATACCCCGTGCTGATTACCCGGCGTGCCCAGGAATCTACACATCCGGATGTGTTTGGCATTGAGCTCAAAGACAAAATTCGTTATTTTGAGTTGTCCATAAAAGAATACCCGCCGTGCGTTGCTATGCTTGCCCGGGAATCTACTTTAGTGTATATATATATATATATATATATATATATATATATATATATATATATCTTCTTGGCATTAATGAAAGACAAAAATGGTTATTATAAGTTATCCTTGTAACATAAACATATGATGTCGCGGACTTTTCTGTAGAGTTTTTTTTTGAGATAGGCCTATTCAATTCTGCGTACAAAAATTTTGTGTATTTGTTATAGTTTAGGCAGCGTAAGCCATTTCAACTTACAAAAAGCGACATTTTTTTAACTTTTTTTCACTACAGAGGTGATTTTTAACGGTGAAGGGCTTGAGCATTAAACCTCTCTTATAACCTATAACTTTCCTGGGAAAACCCTGAACATTCTGCAAGAAGCCCCATGACAATCGGATGAATGGTATGGCAACACATGCTTGCCCGGGAATCTATCCCGATCTCCTTGGTATCAATGAAAGACAAAAATGGCTACTGTGTGTTATCTGTAAAAGATAAACATATGCTGTCGCGGACTTTTATGTAGAGTTATTTGAGATATTCAATTATGTGTACATTAATTTCGTGTATTTATTATGGTTTAGGCAGCGGAAGCCATTTAAGGGTAAAAATGGAATTCTTTTCACGTTTTTCGTTACAAAGGGTGTTTTTTAAGAGTGTAAGAGTTGAGTATCTCAACTCTCTTATAGCCTACGAACATCCCAGACATCTCCTGAACATTTTGCAAAAAACCCCATCACAATCGAATCAACGGTATGGCCGCGCATGAAGTATTAACAAACAAACATTAATTTTTATATATTAGATATATATAAAATGATATGGACACGTATTACGAGTGCAAGAAGAAAGGTTACCCAGGAAAATGTTGGAATGATGTCCACCTGGAAGAAGAAGGAAAGGAAGACCTCGAAAATCGTGGATGCAAGAAATAAAAACTGGAATGAGACAAGAGGACTGGAGGACATGGAGTGGATGGATAGAAACGATTGGAGAAGAAAAATAAAACTTTAGTAACAGAAATATGTGTAAACATTTAAAATCTGTATACAATATATATATATATATATATATATATATATATATATAACTACTAAAAATTAACCTTGTCTAGTAACTCCTTACAAAGGAGAGGCTATGGCTCAACAATGTCTGTCTACTCAAAAATATTTATTTAAATATGGTTACCGGTATTTTAAAATATTTATATATTTAATGTAAACGGTGATGTATGAAAACAAATCAGAAATCGGTAGTAATGTTTCATTTGTTTGTATTTATTTCCAAATAGGATCGCATCCAGCGATAACTCACTAAGATCGCAATATTGTAAGAATGCTCCCTAGTGGAGAAAAATTTAAACACATCAAACTGTATATTATAACCAATATTATAGGTTATTAATTTATTTTTTTAGTAAAAACTCAGTAATATCATTATTTAAAAACATAATTATTGAACACAATAATAAATATGTAGTTCGAAGGAATATGTTCATTATTTGCTACATTCAACCTATTTGTTGGAGAGTCAGTCACTGCAAAATAATGCTCTGTCCTATTCAGAATATTAAAAAGGAGGAGCTTTCTTTATCACAAAAGAAGCAGATAGTAAAAAGAATTCGATAAGGAGCGAGGTGAAAACAGACTGCTGTTGGTTGTAAAACAACATTTATTGAAACGTGATTGGTCATTTTGGGGCATGAATTAAATACTGATCATATAATTTCAAAAATATATGAAAATACGAAAAGACGCCATGTGAACTTAAATGTTAAAGGCTACATAAATAAAAGTAAATACATACGTAAATAGTAATAGATTGTTTTAATTGTTGTAGTATGCATTAAAAATTACACGACACAAAGGTAATAGTTTGGACAGGACTCAAAGCAGTGGATACATTTTTGTATCTCCAGCTCTGACGTCGATGCATAAAAGGAAGTCATTCATGCAGGAAAATATGCAATCGATTTTACTTTACACACTATGCAAACTAGCAGTTGGTACGATTCACAAATAGCTCATGACGTCCATTCCAATGTAACGCTCTGATTCTCACATCTCGAAGCCTAATATATTTTCTTTTCGCTCATTTACATTTAAAGCAACCGAAACAATTCGCTAAATCACTAACCAGCCCACAATACACGGTGTTCCACAAAACATTAGTTCACTGATAAAAGAGATGTAGAGGAATTTTAAATGCCACTAATTTTGAAGGTAGACTATTTTCGGAAAAACTGCACTTAAACTAGCGTGAAATATTTTCTAAGTCCTATAGAACAACAGTGCATATGCGCCAGAGTTTATACAGCCATCGATAACCCACAATCGAACCACATAATGATTATCATCCTCGATTACTATCCGTTGCTATGAAATTTAAATGACCAATATTAGCAATAAATCCCCAAATCTATGTTAAAAAATATATTAATAATACTAAAATTATCAAACGTTTATAAAAAATGGGTGTATACTTACTTATCACTACCTAACGCTGATCCAACCAGCGATAGAATAATCATAGACTAAGTAATATACTCTGTGGAGAAAATAGCAGTTAGCATCACAATATTGTCAAACAGTGTCATAATATTGTGATTTGCATATTTAAATAAATACTTCATAATTGTCTAATAATGTTATAAAAATTGTTTGAAAAAGTTTAAAATATTAAATAATGTTAGTAAATACAGAAGAAGAGCTATAGTTTACAACAATATAACCGAAACATCAAGCGCTAGTAGAAGTACAGTTGACCCCTATTTTCTTTTTAAAATTGAAAGGCTTAGGGCAGTAACATGATAAGCCACATTATGTTGGAAATGTCATTTATTACAATTATAGCAAATAAATGTATTGAAATATCCATAAAATCACAATTTTAAGTACGCCAGTGATGAGTTAAAACATATAGACACACAATCTATTAACAACAACACTGTCCAATTAGTATTCATAATTTTTGAAACATTAAAATCCTTATATCTCAGAAAGGGAAGCAACGGTAAAGCTGCGAAGCATAGCATGAAAATGCTATTGCAGTGAAAGACCTGCCCTCGGGCAGAATTACTATGGATGGATATCTCAGAAATAACAATATGGACTATCACCTCGACGTGGTGGGGGCGCCGAGTACTCAATGAACCAGACGACCAAATCGGGGAAGTTTAGCTTTGCTAACTTGCTGATTGGTTAGAGGTGGAGGAAACTAAGAATAGTCAGCAACGCAACGGGGAGACGTCGGCCAGAAGGTTGACTTCGACCAAGAAGTCTGCAACGGTCTACGAGATGACGTGATGCCAGGTGATCACAACGGCTCAAGGGGGCTGAAGCAGCAACCCTCTCTAAAGGGGTTAATACTTAGAGGAGCATGGATAGATGCTCTGAGACAGCAGCCCTGTCATTATCCTTACCCTGCACAGCGCTCGTAACGCGGTCAGGGGACATTTATCATTACTGATTCATCTCAAAGCAAAGGCCGGATTGGATTTCAGGATATGACCATTGAAGAGATGGAAGGGCCAATTCGACCGTTAATGAGATCGGAACAGGCCATTGGCCTTAATCCTTGTTGATGATGATGATGATGTTATTGACCTAAACCCTTCAATTATTCAACCGTACCTGAGTTATACCAAAGTTTCCAATTATTATTTAGGATAAGACACCTTATTATCTATGAATTAAAATAAATTATACTACACTAATACTAGTTATGATTTTGAAACTTAAATAATTTTGCGGTGTAAATGAATTAATACTTTTAAGAAACAATTTGTTGCGTTGAGGTTTCCATCCATAGTAATTCTGCCCGAAGGCAGGTCCTTCACTGCAATCATAGAATTTTCATGCTATGATTCCAGCTTTACTAGGGAATTGTAGGTGTAGTAGCTTCCCGTTGCTTTCCACACCGATAAAGGATGATGATAATGATAAGGAAGATGATGATGGCCATATGATTTCGGGGACCGTTTGGGCCTTAAAGTTTTCCTGACGTTTATCTTACAGGTGAGGAAAAATCCAGATAAAAGCATCACCCAGAAAAACTACCCCGACCGGGGATCGAATCAACCCGGGCCCGCTGCGTGACAAGGCAGCACTCTACCTCGAGACCACAGCGGTGGAGGTTTATATTAAATATTAAAAAAAAACAATAAAATTGTGTACCTGCTGTGGCAACACAATAGAAAACACCCTCGCAAAATGCATTAGAGAAAACGATAACAGAAAAATAAACAACTTAGAAGAAATAGAAATGGTGAAACAAACAAGAAACGATAACCTGCTGAACGATAACACGCCCTATTAGATCAACCCACTCTACAATATATTCGTCAAACAAAAGCAGTACCGAAAGAACAGCTTTCATAATGGAACCGGTTCCGAAAGGCTTAGCTGAATATTTACACAAATATAATTTGTTGAGGAAGACTGCCACAACAGGTACAACATTTTATTATTCTTTTAAATATAAATTAATTATCGGTTACTTTATTTAATGGAAAATTGCAACAATTAATTCAAATAGTGTTGTAATAACTTTTTATTTGATTGAATGTCATTAATATTTATAGGGTTAGTATTTTTTACATCTTCCTTGCTGGCTCATGTGTAGGATGCTTGCTTCATGACTAATTAAATTTATTTTATTTATTTCCAAAATTTTCAATCTCGGACCAGGAGAAGCAGTGGTTTACAATTTTAATCGATATATTGGGCTCCAGATTCCTACATTAAATTACAAATCTCTTACATATGTTGAGAAGACACACTACTGTTCATAAACGATTCGCTTAGAGTAACTATTTAAATTATTATGATGTTTTTTAAATTAAAATATGATTTATTAAAAATTTACAGCAAACGATTCCTTACATTAATTCGAACAAATATTTAAAATTATGTAATTCATTTTACATCCGTAGTTGTGAGCTCAGGTAAACACATTTCCTAGGGCGCAGCGGTTTAGGAAAAGTTTCCTGAATAAGGTTTTTTTCCGGAATTTTTCCTCGCATACAAAATAAATGTTGGGAAAATTAAAGGTAAGTAGTCTCCGAACACCAATTGGTATCATAATCACTTTCAGAGTGAATATATGAGTGAATTGTGTGTGCTGTCCTCAATGTTCGTTTAGTATCAATGTTGGCATTGACATTAAGCTGGTCATTCGTTCATGGAGAGCTTCATATCCTTATGTGGTCAAAAAGGTATGTATGCGTTGAAGATTTAAAACCTCTATGATAGGTCATATCTCTGTAAGCCCGGAAGTTGTGAGGCACGTAGAAGTAACAAGGGGAAAGACTAAACTAAGAAAAATAAAAAAAAATAGTTATTTCCACACGCAAACTTCTACCGCGGTAATAATATTCGTCAATGATATATGAAATAGTTGAACTTTTTGATAGTTACAGTACCACTTTTTTTTCTCTCTCCCTCTCTATCTCTTTAATAATAATATCAACTCGTATCCAACTCAGGGTCGGGTCGAGGGATGAGATGAGATGAGCCCCCATATATATATATATATATATATATAGGTTTGTGAATGACAAGGGTGCCGGCCAACCACGCCTGACGGAATATCAACAGGGGCAGATGAGTGAAATGGATCGAAACGGATGAGATGAGTATGGAGAAATGGTATATTGAAATTGTGGCAGGGAAAACGGGAGATAACCCCGAGAAGAACCTGCCTACGCTCCGGTTTGTCCACACATGGAACACATGGAGTGACGGAGATTCGATCTCGGGACCCAAGCGGTGAGAGGCGAGCGTATAACCGCTTGCGCCACGGAGCTGCCTTTTTTTCTCTCTCTGTACTTATTCTATTTAAATAATCCATCCATAGTAATTCTGCCCGAAGGCAGGTCCTTCACTGCAATCATAGTATTTCCATGATATGCTTGCAACTTTACTAGGGAATTGTAGGTGTGGTAGCTTCCCGTTGCTTTCCACACCGGTGAAGGATGATGAAGATAATGATGGATGATGATGATGATGATGATGATTATGATGGCCATATGATTTCGGGGACCGTTTGGGCCTTAACGATTTCCTGACATTTGTCTTACAGGTGAGTAAACACCCCGACAAAAACCTCACCCCGACAAAAACCTCACCCCGAAAAACTGCCCCGAACGGGGGATCGAACCTGGGCCCGCTGCGTGACAAGGCAGCACGCTACTTCGAGACCACAGCGGTGGACATTTAAATTATAGTTTTAATTACTTTTGTCATCCCTGATGTAATTAGATGACAATCCCCCTTAACAAATCACAAATATCAGCATAAATATTTGAAGTTAAAAGTAATATTTATTTATGTATATTACAGTCTGTCAATCATTAGAGAAAACTGTCAATTCAGTTAATGAAAAGACCATAGTTAAAAGGACGAGTTTGTAAAACCAGAACAAACATCACTAAAACTACTCTTTCGCAATGTTTATGTGAGTATGCATTGTTTTGTTTGCCAAAGTTTGCGACTTCAATACCATGTGAACACACTTTATGCAGATGTTGAGAAGTAACCAGGTATAAGTGTGTTAATTACGGTTCCATTTGTACCAATTGACTCTCCACCCCAAGTTAAATATTTGTATCTGGCCCATACCAAACAGTGTTGTTAAACCACTTGAATGTAAACAGTTGCAGATTGAGTGTTCACACACAACTTCCAATTCATCAATCAATGTTTTCATTTCAACGTTTTCCCTCCGGTTGTCTGGATTTCAAAAAAATCGCAAACATAATTATAATAAAAACTGATACCTGAAACAGCAAATTATGTTTGTTTATTTAGCTTCAAAATAAAATAAATCACAACAAGGAGTTAATTTTTTGTTCCGAGATAGTTAAAGTCTCCCATGGCTTACAGGGACATAACCTACCAGGAGAAAATTATTCCTCAGAACGCATACAAGGATATACAGAGACTTACATCTGCTGAAATGAGATACCTTCGAAGGACTGCAGGATACACACTACTAGATCACAAAAAAAAAATGAAGACATCTTAGAAGAATTACACATGGAACCTTTAGAAAACAAAATTTCTGATTATAAGTCAAGATGGATGCAACATGTTCATCGAATGGAAGATCACAGAATACCCAAACAAATGTTAAGATATCAACCTGCAGGAAGAAGAAGACCAGGACGTCCACTCAAAATACTTTTGGATGGCGTTTCTCTTGAGGCCGAAACAGGTCAACAAATGGCCTAAATTCTTGAATGTACTATCATGATGGTGATGAACACATACAAACTTTTTTGGCCACACGAAGATTAAAAAATGAATGATGAGATCAATGCCAAGTTTACCTCCGAGATAAAATCAACATTAAGACTGTACACACCATTAAATGATAAATTCTTACTGGCGAATATAATTGCAAATATGTAATGAGAAAAAGCGACTGGAAGCTGTTGAGATGCGGATATGGAGAAGGAATAGACAAACGAAATAAATAACAAAGATGTGCTAGACAGTGGATGAAAGAAGAACAATGTTGAAACTCATAAAAAAGAGAGGAAAATAAATTGGATTGGCCACTGACTAAGTAGAAACTGCCTACTGCCCTAGAAGGAATGGTCAACGGAAAGGACGTTAGAGGCAGAAAAATATATCAGATGATAGATAATATTAAAATAAATGGTTTGTATGCGCCTATGGGACTATTTGCTCCATGTTTACGAAAACTAGATCAGAAACAAAAACAACTTAGTGTCTAATTACAGTAGATATGAGGATGTTAAGAAGCATTGAAGACTCTAGTCTACATAACAGATGAACACATGAGGAGATTAGAAATAAGTGTGGCATACAGAATGTGGTCAGATGGGAAAGAGAGGAAGAAAGAATCGCTTAAAGATAAAATATTAATAAACATGACATTGTTAACTTTTATTTTTTTTTAGAATGAGTGGACTTAACCATTAGATACAGGGGACCCATATGAATTTTGTAGAAAGTTATTTCCTATTTTTAAATTATTTTTTTTTAAATATTCCATCCAAATTTCGTAACCTAATAATCGGACTAAATGAGATACTACAGAATATTGCTGGCAATTTTGATAGCAATTTGGAACAGGCTTTAAATCGATTTCGTTTAACCCATAAATTGACGAAGCACTATAATAAATTTCTCGTACCAATTTATTACTTGTGTCGGTTGCAGTGAAAACAAAATAATATAAAACAGCAATATATTACTGAATATTGTGTAATTCGGCATAAATTTAAGTAACTTTTACTCGTTCGTTTTTTATTACTTTATTAAAAATATTAAATTAAACCAATGTATCTTAAGGGTTAAAATGCAGATGAATAAGTTTGTGCAACACGATCTTTCTACGTTAACGTAGGAATGAAGCATGGACACTGTGCGCTAATGACAGGAAGGCGTTTGGGGTCAATGAAATGAAAAACAATACAGGATACCGGATTGATTAGGAAAAATATAAATCTTCCGGAAACATTCTACATTAAATTGATAAGGAGCATATAGAACACTACAGAAGCAAAAGGAAAATTATTTACTAGGGCTGTAAACTCATGAAACATTACATTTAATTTACTTTACAAACCCAATGCAAGACACTCGTTAAGACGAATAACATTTACAATTACGTAAGCTCTTAAAATATATATACAGTCAATATGCCCATTTCACCAATAAATGTTTAAAATGGTCAACAAGTTTCTACAGCCAAGCTGTCATTCTCAAGACCAGATATTGACTGAAGATCAATTGTGTATTAAATACGTAAGCTCTTGTCTGTACAGAAGAGCATGTAAATAAAAGTATAGATGTTTATTGCAGAACACATTAATACATACGAAAAAAATTGGGGAAAACTATTCATGTCATTTACGAAAAATCTGCGGTTCAAAAATGAAGAGAAAATGCATCAGCCTCAGAGCCTTGCAGAAAAGATTACAAATACAATATATGAAAATAAATTATGGATTTAAATAAGAAAGTATCTTCTATTGATAGTGAACTTAATTGTTTTATCGCTTTATCACTATATTTATAAATTATATTTTTTATTAATTACACAAAATTCTGATGGCTTTATATTAACTCCACTAAAACAATTGTAAACTTGTATCCTGTTAAATATTATTTAAAATTAGGGGCCTATATTGAATAGAAACATTTCGAAAACCGTAAAGGGCAAGAAAAACGGTATAGAAATGTAATGATCTCCAGATACAAATGTAACATAAATATGAATAGTGGACGAATGAAATGCAAATATTGTTTCTACTATTCATAGAATAATAGAAAATATAATGATTTGGAATTTCTTTTTATAAATTTGGTGTTTTTATATAGAATGTTTTCAATATATTCAAGGATAACTTATTCATTCGAAAAAAATGCCTAAAAGTTACATTTTATTTATTTGAAAATCGCGAAATTTAGAACATAAAACTATCACGATAGATAAAATAGTAATATTAATATATCTTCAGATTGCCAAATTTAAGTTAAGTATTTGTAGGAAACAAACTATAAAACTCCACTAAGCAAATGTAAACTTGTATCCTCTTAAAATTATTTGAATATAAGTTTCGAAAATTGTAAAGAGCAAGGAAACCGGTATAGAAATTTAATCAATCTCTCTGGATAGATCAATAAAGATATTTATTTTACTTCCATTGAATTATTGCATAGGTGTAGAATTTCAAGGTACGGCTTCATGGTACCAGTAATAAAACAATAGTTCGAGAATATGATTTCATTTCCACATTATTTTATTCCGCAACCCTTTAAATTCAATTAAAATAGAAATAAACATTTAACATTTAAAAATATTTACAATTCTTATAATATTTTTACAATTAACATAAATTAAATTAACCCTCTACCAGGCCTTAAAATACCCTTGTGGTAGTGGAGAAGCTAAGTCTTCCACCTTTGCAGACAACCCACACGAGATAGCATCCTGTGTGGCCGCCGCCTTTACCACCAGAACTTGTACATGGCACTTATTTCCATTAGAGGCGGAGTCGAGGCTAGAGTGCCACTAAAAGTTTAGGCCAGTTTAAAAGTCAGGAACGGAATTCATTGTTTCCGGCTTAAAGCATATTGTTTTAATCAGCCATGCTACTCATCATCACATCTAAATACAAAACGAGGATTTATTTAAAATTGTATTGAATTTGAAATGACTAGTTTTCTTTAAGATAAGACGGTAGGCCAAAATTTGAAAAAAAAATTAAATCGTGTTCTTTTCTGAACATTTCTGTATATGATTTTTTACTGAATGCCAATTATAAGTGCGTTAATGGTTTTTTAGTAATTGACAGTTGTCAGTCTGTAATATTATACTTTAAACCTTGTTTCCTCGAAAGTGAACATTTTCGAACATTTGCCCCTTTACCTCAGGAACTATTAGAGATATTTACATGGATTTTTTACAAGCGGTAAATTTACTTATACTAAAGCTGTGGAACTACAATCATGATAATCTGTTGTACAGAACCTCACTTATGATTTTTTAGAAGTATTTTTTAATAAAAAAGAGACTAGTGGCAAAAAATATATAGGACAACAATATTTAGATACAAGTTTGACTGAGGTTCAGTGGTCTTTAAACATATCATCTAATATGATGTAAAAATTTCATTACAATCCATCTAGCAGTTCCTGAGATAATGGGTCTCAAATTCATATATTTTAACATTTATGGGATAGGACCTACCGTCTCACTTTAAACATCAGTACATTTAGATATTCAACTAAAATTATAACTGCTTATGTCTTAAACTTTTGCTGCTATATTAATCTTATTTGAGACTGTGCTTTGATTGTTACAAACAGTAAAAAACTTACATATACTCTGAAACTATAGTAGCTTTGTTTTTATTAATGTGTAGGTAACTAAACAAGTCTCACAATAGAGTTTGTTGATTAATTGCACTTGAAGCACTGATACGACCTGAAAAAGCACGAGTGTAAATCTGTTATGATTCACAACTTAGAACAATTTGTTTTATAGCAAACAGTTCAGGTGTTGCAAGTAGAATTTCCAGGTCATATTAAAAATAGTGTAAAATATAACAAAACTAGTATCATATAAAAAACATAACACACGAGTAAAAAGCACATTGCATTCCTCACATGTGTAGCGGTCGTCAATATATCTCAGATTGCACACATCTGTGTAACTGAAAGCTTTCATCAATACTGCGTTACATTTTACTGATTACAGAAATACCCTAGAGCAAAGAAAATAATAATACTGGAATAACGTTAATATCATCATCATCATCATGAACAACAACAACAAGGATTAAACCCAATGGCTTGTTCCGATCTCATTATAGGTCGAATTGATCCTTCCATCTCTTCAATGGTCTTCCCAACATTCTTCTACCTTTTGGTTTATAATTATACATTCTTCTTGGTATGCGCTGTTCATTAATTCGTAAATAACGTTAATATCGATAAGTAAAAGTAAATTAACCATGATTTGAGGGAAGTATATTATACAGGGGGTGATTGGAAAATATTAGCTCAGGATAGAGATTTATGGAGTGCTATGTCCGTGCAGCTATCAACCTACGGGTTTGATAGAGCCAGTGAGTTAGTTAAATAAAAGTAAAATCTCTACTCATGTCCGGTATAATTCCAGGTCGAGGGAAGAAGTAAGATAATGTCCCTATTATTTAATAATAGTAGAAAAGCGCACAATGTGCAAAATAGCGATGATGACTAACTACTCTAGTCCTAGATTTATTATTGAAACTTTCCTTTTTTTGCAGTTTTGGGAATTGTATCTTTCACAGTTGGAATACGCGATCTTCGCTCGACTGATGGTATTTCTTGTTTTGGCAGAATTTGTGATTAAACCCGTGCATTGCGTATCGTGTTACTATAGTTTGCCTGCTTCCATTCTTCTGTTGAGTATAAGTGAGGGGGGCAGATGGCATCGTTCATCTCGTTGTCACTATTATTGAATGTATGTGTTATACAATAATGCCGATTGAGTATTCCTGTGCCACCATCACAAGGGCAGATAAAACGAAATGAAACGGAACGGATGACATAAATATGGATAAATGGTGAGAATGAAGCTTCTGACAGGGAAAATGGAAGAAACCCATAGTAAAACTTGCCGTGGCTTCGATTCGCCCACCAAGAACCACACATTAAGTGATCGACACGCGAAATTGTATTTGTATTACACCTAATTACCGCAAATGTGAATTTATTGATTTATATACAGAGTGATTCAGAAATATGGCTAAACGTTTGATCGCAATTTTGTGACGAAAATATTATTATTAAAGGAAATATGGTGTTTTCATTCGAAAGGGAATCCTTCAAATACAACACTAGAACAAAACAATACAAAACAAATCACTTCTCACGTGCAGCTTGGCGGGTTGATTTTTGTGGGCTAGCGTCGAACGCCTCCACAATTCTCTTCGTTGTTTCTGCATCCGTGCTAATACGAGGCCTTCCAGGAGGCTTGATTTTCTGCATCCTTCTCGTTTCCAGCAGTCGTTTTCTCCACTTCCCCACAGTCGACGGCTGCAATGCTACGTTAAACTCACATATTGCCTGTCTTGCGGCCTCACGATCATTAGCATACGCTATTGTCCATGCAGCAATTGTAATTTGCTGTTGCATATTCAACGCCATTTTGACTATTGAAGTTCTACACTGTATTGTTTTATTCAATTTTTGTAATCTGAATAATTGCCTTTCCGACGGTAATTTCAGATTTCCTGTAATGGTAATATTTTCATCACACAACGCGATCAAACGTATAGCCATATCTATGATTCACCCCGTATTAGTAAGATTAGCTTATGTTAATATTCGGCACAGAATTAATGAAATTGTGTTCGTTACTGATTTAACATACTTACAGCGAACTTGATGTGAAATACAATGTGTCTGTAGAGATGTTTTTGTTGGGGACACGCGTAATCAGGCAGCGTGTGATTGGAAAGCATGTAGGGGCATGTGTAAATCAAACAGATGTAGAAATAACAGGTAATTCTCATGTAATCTCTGCTTGGCCATGATGAAGACATATACATTATCAACGCACAGTCTGATCCGTTCATTTGATTTATGACCCGTATTTGGTATCCAAAATCTTTGCTCTAGTACCTTATTTGGTTCATTTTTATTTTTTTAACAATTTACATTTTGCGTTATGATTCAATGCCACCACAATGTCATTTGAACATTCTGGTATTCTCTCCTGGCATGGCGTTATTATAACCCACTTCTGAGGTTGGGGCGCCTGAAAGGCGCAGTCACGCTACATCGAAGATATATGATACGAGATGATGATGGTAACGATGTACCAGGAGAGGCCTAAACTTAATGAATATGTTAATGATGGTAATGATGGCCAAATGATGTTCGCGGACCGTTTGGGTCTTAAGTTTCCTGACATTTGTCTTATCCATCCATAGTAATTCTGCCCGAAGGCAGGTCCTTCACTGCTATCATAGCATTTTTCATGCTATGCTCGCAGCTTTACTAGGGAATTGTAGGTGTGGTAGCTTCCCGTTGCTTTCCACACCGGTGAAGGATGATGATGCTGATGATAATGATAAGGATGAGGATGATGATGGCCATATGATTTCGGGGACCGTTTGAACCTTAACGTTTCCTGACATTTGTCTTATAGGTGAAGAAGTAACCCGAAAAAAATCATCACCCAGGAAATTGTCCCAACCGGGGATCGAACCCGGACCCGCTGCGTGACAAGGCAGCACGCTACCTCGAGACCATAGCGGTAGACTTTTTTAAAATTTCAAAATAATTCAAATGGAATTATCGTTTGAATTTTAAAGAAACAAGAAAAATAGTTGTTCATATAACAAGAATTGAAATGATCTTGAACGGGTATGATTTTTTAAATTTAACAGATAGCTTATAGTATGGGCCTACGCCAATATAAATATATAATGTTACATTACACCTCCTCAAATATACGAAATGAGGTGGATAAACTGGGTCATATGAGAATTTACAATCAGTAACGTCGAATTACTACTTTTTGAGTGTAATTTTTTTTGTTAATACATAATATAGCCATAACATAACGATACAATTCCCTGGACTCTAAGCTTATAATAATTTTCATAATTTTAATTTTCAAGAAATGCCTCTATATTGCATTTTTTATTGGATTTTTAATCAAAACGCTTTATAAATCTTCAGGTAATTATGTTTATTGTTATTTATTTTTTGCATAAGCTTGTTATTTAATATATAAATATTAAATTCATTAAACCTATGTTTAATTTACTTTTTTTTTTAATTTTTAATGATCTAATTCGTTGAGTTAACCCAATGTAATTTTAATTAAACGGTTTATTTAAATTTTAATGTAATAAGTTTTGTATAAAAGTTAAAAAAATCAAATTACATTACGTAGAATATGATATGAATAACACTAGGCAAATTATGGAAATTACGGTGTTTTCCCAAAAGCATATAAACTCAAATCACAATACGGAGATATACAATTAGCCTGACTGGGCTTCAAAAAATAATTTTAGGCAATACTTTGTGTTATGAATTTTTATTTTAATGTGTTGATATTCGCTTATTACTAAGAAAAGAAGATACAATTTTATTTATTTAAAAATATTTGACAACTTTTCAGCGGAAAATTTATTGAGTATAACGTTTATTTTCTAACGAATTCGGATGAATTTATTTCCAATATGCTGATTTCGTTTTAGCAAAAATTTTACGATTTTGTTCTCCAAGCGCAACAGCCCTAGAAGGCCCTTGCCTACCAGCCGGCTGTTGGCCTCACATTCACATGTGTTAATCACAGAGGTGACCATGGTCAGCGTGTCGGGTCGCCCAGCCGTTACAGCTGGTCTTCTCAACCTGGAGTCGCTACTTATTATAGCTACCCAAATGTTTCACGATGCTGAGTGGGCACCGGTCCCATACTGGCCGAAATTCCATGAGAAAATGTCTTCCCCCATGAGAACTCAATCCAGCGCAAGTCCCGTAGCTCTCCGCCAAGGCCTCTTGCCTTAATTACTGGGCTACGTCGCGGGGCTACGATTTTGCTCTAGAGTCCCCTTATTTTCATTTAATCGTAATTATTTTTCTGTAGATTCTTTCTTCACTCGCTGCGTTTTTGAAATATTGATTCCACTATGAAATTTACTTTATTGTATTTTCAGACAAAAAGGAATTATCATAAGTAAAGCCACGAGTGATTTCCAAATTATCGATAAATTCACGACTCACGAAGTGAGGAATGAATTTATCTAGAGAATTTGGAAATCAAGAGTGGCATTTGTTAGGACTATTTAACGAATAAAATTAAGCTGTTTACTCACAAATCATTGTTTAACTATAGTTATTTTAAAATATTTATATATTTAATGTAAACGGCGATGTTTGAAAACAAATGAGAAACGATAGGTACGCTTCATCTGCTTCTTTTGTTTATCACTGCAACCAGATCATACTATTTATTGCCAAAGGAATGCAATATTGTAAGAATGCTCTCTAGTGGAGAAAAAATGAAACACATCAAACTGTATATTAATTCATTTCTGATGTCGTACGATGTAAAAATGACAATTATATTTTTCTGGATTATTACCTGGGAAAAAAATACATTTAAGAAAATGCAAACAGTGGTTTCTTATTTTGGTGGTATAATAATTTGCTACAAATGTTTTTATATTAACTCCTGCAATCGCTATGTGTTGACATCTATGCACTATATATACAATCAGGTAGCCGTATTTCTTAGTGAATCAGTCACTGCAAATTAATGGTCAGACCTGTTCAGAATATTAAAAAGGAGGAGCTTTCATTAATATGGCAAATTTAACACTGATAAATATTTCGTGCAACACGACCCTGATTGGTTGTAAAGCAGAAATCATTTAAACGTGATTGGTCATTGACTCCCATTTGGGGCATGAGTTAAATAGTCATAATAATAACATAGGCTATATTATGGGATAAAATATTCGGATAAGACTTTAGATGAACTCCAATGTAATAGTTTGATGAAAAAAAGTGTTATTGCTATGATGATAGATCATTAGAACATAAATGTATTATTATTACATCTATAAATTTAATGATATATAATTACATAAATACTATAATATCCGGAGATATAGTTAGTTGAGTAGAGTTTTGCCAGGACAAAGGTATTAGAATAGATCACTTAAAAATAAAATAATGTATATATGTCGTGTTCATGGTCACTTGCATTTCCATCCAGTACATTTCTGATGTCTATAGTTAGAAGACATAAAAATGCGATGGGGCGTAAAGGTAAAGAAATGTCTATTGAAGAAGAAAAATCATAATGAGTTTGTTCAACAAGGGAAACGTTACACAAAAATATCAGAAGCAATGAATAGCAGTTGTGAATTGCCTTTGATATCATAATTGTCAACTGTCTTTGATATCTAAAAAAAGAATGAAGAAAACAAACATTAAATATATGGTGTTATGAAAGATCGTCCAAGAAAATTACTATCAAAGAAGAAATACAAGTAGTCAATACATCGAAGAAAATTCAAATGGTAAGTATATATGAAATCGGAGCACATTTGCTGACCAAGGGAATATAGATCATTCAGAAATAATGAACATAACCCTTTTTCAGGCGGGGTACAATGCCCGAGTACCAAGGAGAAAGCTGTGAATATCGAAAGTAAATAAAAAGGAAATACTTTAATTTACAAACGAATTTCTGGAAAAGTATTTGGAGATCTGAAACAGTCATTTTCTCAGACGAGAATACATTTCATATATTTCATTCTGATGGACATTCTTGGGTGTGGAGAAAGCCAAACACTGAATTTGATTATTATTTCCAACAAGGCAATGACTCAAAACATGTGAACACACCTCGCATTTTGCCGACTCCATCCCAATCTCCGGACTTAAACATTATAGAACATTTAAGGAAATAAATGGGGAGACAAATCTGGAAATTCCACATAATCAGCAAGGTCCAGTTCAAAAACAATAATTCTGGAGAAATTGTATAAAATTGGATGAAATGTCATGGCCCTGGGAAGTAAATTCCATGCTCTAGCCATATAAATCGTGAAAGATTCAGAGTATAAACATGTTCTTTACTGTAGTATCGAAAGTAAACATGTACCTTGTGACCTTGTGTCTAAATTGTGACATCCCATAAATTTGGAAAACGCGTTGATAAAAAACTTCGTAAATGTGTGTGCAGAATTTACAATGCAAAACAAGTGAATGTCGATTTTTTCGGTTGTTTAGATATATCCATGATAAGGCCTGAATTTAAGGAGACACGTGGTCATAACGACGGAGATTTAATAAATATAGAATGTACGCATTATGAGCTCGCTGTAGCCTGTCAGATAAGTTGTCAGATTAGTTAGTAATTTGTCGCTGTAATCGAAGTGTGGCATTATAAGAATATGTGTATTTGTTTTAATTTCGTGAGAAGTAAGTTTCTTAAACTATTTAGGGAGAGAATAATTGAGAACACTTTCTTACAGGTATTATTCACCTGGATTTTACAACCCAGGTGCAGGCCATGTCGATATCCAGATTTTGTGTTATTTCTGAGCTCTAATGGGTACCCTTGTGACGGTGCGTCAGGCACTTTTTGTTCGTAGATCTCTATAAATATAAGGGCTTCATCTCATCTCAACCCTCTATACGACCCATAGTTGAAGATGAGTTGTGGATATTATGTAAAGTATGCATGAATTAGTACAAGTCTAAGATACAGAAAAAATCACTTTTATGAATTGTTTTAAATAGAATTGTATTACGTATTTTATTCCAATTTTTAAGGACAGATTTCTTTTATAATAATATCTTCTCTGTTTTCTAGAATTTATACCCTCCCGTAAGACTTATGGTTAATACCCTGCACGGCTTTTCTTTAGGCAGGGAGCAGGAACTCTGAACTAAAAATTAAACATCTACAAGTTACAAGCCTCCCTTGATCAATGGTTACTAATAGGCCAGGACCAGTACCTAAGATAGCAGAGGACAACACAAGACAAGGAACACACACCCAGAGCCCAAGTAAACATTAACAATATTCTACTCCACCGAGAATCGAACCAGGGTACCAGAGTGTAAAGTATGGACATGAAGCTAAATCCGCAAGGGGCTTAACAAAGTTGAATTTATTGATTTTACAGCCTTTTAAGATGCAATTAAGTTGTTTAGGAAGGAACATATATTTCCTATAAGTTTTAATTATATTTATTACTATTTTACAACTGTATTTAGCTTATTTTTATCTTATGAATAATTTTATCTTATGTTTTAAATGACCTGGTATGAAATTAAATTTTTTTCCAGCGCCTTGACTGAGAGGTAAGGCTTCACGTCTTGCCGTATAGCTACGAGACGCATTTCGGACCGGTGTTCATACAGCATCGTGAAGGATTTCGGCAGCTATAAATACAATAACTGATTTTCAAAGTTGAAACGGCTAGGGAACCGACATGCTGACTACATGTCACCCCTATACTAACTGAATTATATCCATATTTTCGATTGACACGTGTGAATGTGAGACGAACTGTCGGCGAGTATGCGAAGAGCCTTACGGGCCTGTCATACCGTGGAAGAGAAAGTATAAAAATTGGTTCAGCTGAAAATAACGAAATATGATAGGGTGATTTGTAAGTGATAAGTGTACACGAAATGTGTTTACAACTCAATTAAGCCACTAGACTCTAAACTTAATGGCGCGACAGGCATAGAAGTCGGCACATCCACATGTGGACAATCATTCAGCCAGTATAGGGGTGACATGTGGTCAGTATGTCGGGTTTCTCAGTCATTACAGCTGATTTTCTCAACCTGGAACCGCTACTTATTGCAGTTACCCAAATGTCTCACCATGCTGAGTGGGCAACGGTCCCATACTGGTCGAAATTCCATGAGAAAATTTATTCCCCTATGGAAACTGCATGTTTCATAAAAATCAGACTCGAGGAATTGATTGTATTAATAAACCGTTTTAATATATATTTGAACGACCATTTAATGTGTAAAATAAAAGTGGTAGTTTTCATTTAAGGTAAAATACTATTCTCTATCTCTCTCTCTCTCTCTCTCTCTCTCTCTCTCTCTCTCTCTCTTCTCCTTAGTTTAACCTCTCCCTTTGTATGTACATTTTAAGTGTCTCATGCCACACGGGTCTTACAGGGACACTACCTGTCAAAAGAGAATATTAAACTTTGATCACATACTTAGTTTTTTGACCACATAAGAACATGGAGATCCTCCCTGGACTCCAACTGTTGATACAAAAACAGCACTCATTACTATGAGAGTTCGATAAACGCTGTGGAAGTGATCAGCTGAATACCAGGGCACCTCAAGGAAGAAACTAGCATATAAGACAAGGCATACCATTAACTCATCCATTCATACTAAACAAGTGAATATGATACAGATTATTGTGATAGTCAAATGATGTTAGAGGAGCATTTGGGCCTAAACGCTTCCTTACATTTACCTTACAGGTAATGAAAAACTCCGTAAAAATTTTCACTCAGGAAACTTGTTCCGACCGGAGATCGAATCAGCGTCCGCTGCGTACGATGCAACGATGTCTAACCGTAGGTGAACAAAATAATTTTCTTTCGTCTTTATCTGTATTTGAAATTTAAAACTTGAGTTAAAATTTCAAAATTCGTACTTGATAAAACAGGTAGTTAGTATGAATTTCAGTTGTGGATTTCAAGAAAAAAAAACAAAATGCATGGTCATCTAAAAATAATGATGATGATCATCATCATCATAGTACATTCATGAATTCAGGCCATTTGTAGACCTGTTTCGGCCTCAAGAGAAACACCATCCAGAAGCCTGTTGAGTGGACGTCCTGGTCTTCTTATTCCTGCAGGTTGATATCTTAACATTTGTTTGGGTATTCTGTGATCTTCCATTCGATGAACATGTTGCATCCATCTTGACTAATAAACAGAAATTTTGTTTTCTAAAGGTTCCATGTGTAATTCTTCTAAGATGTCTTCATTTTTTTTTGTGATCTAGTAGTGTGTATCCTGCAGTCCTCCGAAAGTATCTGATTTCAGCAGATCTAAGTCTCTGTATATCCTTCTATTTCAACGTGCATACTTCGCTACCATACAAAAGAGTTGGAAGAGCCAGTGTTTTATACGCTTTTACTCTTGAATGTTTTTGGACTAACTGTGGCTTGAAGATAGAATTTATTAACCCTAAAATTCTTAAAAATTTAGATAGTTTTGATAGAAGAGAGATTCCCAATAAAATACCAGCATGGGTGCTACCTCATAGAAGAAGCAGAGGGTCAAATATAGTGTGGAATGACGGTGTTTAGGCAGCATGAGAGAAAAAGGATTAGACGTTTGGGATTGTAATTATAGAAAAATTGGGAGGAAAATTACGGTAGATTATTAATTTGGACAAGACCATCCTCGCTAGGTTTACCGTACAGGCCACATGGCCTAAAACAAATTTGTTCATGATGATGATGATGATGATATTAATTTGGAGCAGGAAGATGTGAAACCTCCTAAATAAAAAAATTAAAATTGAATGTTGTTTAATCCAACAAAGGATAATATATTACTTTCTTACAAAATCTGTTTTTATAACATTTACGTTGTATTTTAATTATTATTTTTTCCTCATGAATTATTTTAAATTATTTTCATCGTGAACAAAGAAAGTCTAATATTTCTGCTTATGAATATGAAGGCATATTTTCTTCATTAAGTTGATTATACGGGCGTAGTATGTTTCATTTAGTTCAGCATTACTCCTTTTGATGTTGAAATGAATTTAAATGAAGTTATACAATGTTGAATTCTTGATAGTTATAGCGAAAGAGTATGCTACATACGAGGAATTTCTCTCTAATCAATATGCAGAATAGTCATTCCCTTTACCATCTTTCCCATTACAAGGTTCAGTGGATATTTGACCGAGTAACCGTTTTTATATTCAATTAATTTTAAAATTATACTTACGTGGTAAATAAAAATCATTAACTTCAATCAAATACCTCTGTGCCAAAATAAAATCAAAATTGCATTGTTATAAGTTACATTCACCGCTACTACGTATAACAAAATGTAAGCCATTTTAATGCAGTCCATCATATTAGCTTAGGTGATATCATGTCTACATCCTGATTCGTAGGCCTACTTCTAGGTTTGATATCCAACAAATAGGAGTGAGATGCACAAAGAAATTAATCATAGGCTCAATTCTGGAAATGCATGCTATTATGCAATACAAGGGCTGTTGTATCAACTCCTTTAAAAAATATATATAAAACTTTTATTCTCCCAGTTATATTTAAGGGAGGAAAGGAGATTACGAATATTTGAGAATAAAGTTCTTGGGAACATTTTTGGGCCAAAGAGAGATGAAGAGACAGGTGAATGGAGAAGACTACGTGACAGTGAGCTACATGATCTTTATAGGAAGACAGTTAAATCTCGTAGATTGTGGTAGGCAGGACATGTGGAAGGAATGAGGATTAAAAGAGGTGCATGGAAGCTTCTTATAGGAAAACCAGAGGGAAAACGCCCAGTTGGTAGACCAAGAATGAGGTAGGAGAATAACATTAACTACGATTTGAGGGAAGTAGATTATACAGGGAATTATTGGATAACATTAGCTCAGGATAGGGATGTATGGAGAGTTTTTGTCCCTGCTGCCATGAACCTACGAGTTCGATAGTGCCAGTGAGTTAGTTATAATAGAACAGATACCTTGCCTCTGTCGCGGGTTAAAACCCGGCCGCAGTCGATGTGTTTTTAAGATGGAAAAATCCAAGGAGCAAGTCCTCCGGAAGGGACTTTAAGCCGTGGGTCCCGAGTCTGAAGATTTTTAGGCTCGTAAAAAATTCTTAAGCCTGATTAGTAGGCATCTAAGCAAAATTTTACCGATCTCTAAACATCCTAGTAATACCTTAGTTGCGTGCTAGATGTCTCATTGAGTCAGTGTGTTGACGACTTTCTACACATGACATCTTTGGACAAACAAGGTAATTACAAATAATTTGGTTTATTAACTCCTAACAAAGGAAAGGCTATGGCTCCACAATGGGCTACGTCATTATAGATAGTACAGAAAAGTATATTTAACTACTTAGGATGCTCAAAGTCATATGAAAATTAAAAGGATAAAACTAATAAAACCATTAATTTTTTTACAAGTAACAGGTATTAAAATTATAAACATAATCTTACACACTTTCAAGTCAAAACACACAAAACTAAAATCTATAACACTTTGTAGCAAAAAAAAAAAAAAAAAATTGTGAGAACAGAAAAATACAAATGCAAAATCATAGAACTTCTTTTTCACGGTTTAGGCTTATTTACTAGCCTATTCCGGCTCCAAATTGCTGTTGTTTCCATCTCTTCTTTGGTCTTCACAAACTTCTTCTTTCTCGTGGTGAATAGCTGTATGCTGCTTTTGGTATTCTGTTCTCAGTCATCCTTGCTAAGCGTTCATTCCAGTTTGTTCTGTATTTCACTATTGTTGTGTTTAATTCCTCTACTTTTAGTTGATGTCTTATTTCTGTGTTATTTTTTGTCTGTTATTTGATATCCTGCTATTGGCCTGAGGAATTTCATTTCAGCAGCTTGTATTCTGGCAGATTGTTGTGTTGTCATTGTCCATGTTTCGGATCCATAACCTCTGGGGATGAAATAAGAGACCCATCTCGGGGAAACAAGAGTGAAGTCCTCAACGGCAGAAGGCGGAAGAGGTAACCCTCGTTGTGGGGATAAAACACAAGGAAGCAAGTCCAAAAGCTTTAAGGAGGCAGCCCCTTCAAAGGACTAGCCCCGCAGAACGTTAGTAGCGTACTCAGGGGACACTTCAAAATACTTGCAAGCTCCAACAAGATAGCCGGACTGTTCAACGGATAATAGAACATACATAGAAATATTATCAGAACTTTTAAGTAGAAACCAATCTTGGAGAACATAAAAAAAAATCTTAAACAAATGGAGACTATAGGTTGGAAGAACGACGAGAGAAATTCTGTCCAATTTAATATTAAAATACTACCCAGGTGGAAAACGGGAGTATTGGATGGGTAATGAGACCGGAACATGTCACTAGGCCTTTATCTTAGACAGTTTGATGATTATAATGATTACAAATAAAGAAATATTACGTAAATCACAAAACTCTGACTATACGTTTGATCTGCTGAGGAATTCGTTTAGCCTAATTCACGCAAATCCAGCATCGACTTTTTATGAGTTGAAAAAAAAAAAGTCCATGGCGCGACAGTCCTATCAGGACCTTGGCCTACCATCCGGCTGCTGGCTTCACATCCACATCTGTTCATCACAGAGGTAGATGATCATCCAGCCAGTGTAGGGGTGATATGTGGTCAGCATGTCGGGTCCCCTAACAATTATAGTTAGTTTTCTCGATCTGGATCCGCTACTTATTGAGCTACCCGGAATCCTCATAATGCTAAGTGGATACCAGTCACTTTCAGGCCCGAATTCCATGAGAAAATTTCTTCCCGCATGGAGGCTCAAACCAGCGCAAGTCCCGCAGCTCTGCGCCAAGACATATTGTCTTTACCACTTGGCTACGGTGCTGGACATTAGTTGAAAAAGACCCTATAGTATATTGTAAATATTATTTTCTTTTTATGTTTCAGAATAATAATTATCTTAGAAGAAGCCTTCAAAAAACAAGACAGGATAAAATAAGAAATGAATTTCTAAGGAGAGAAATGAATGTCGCCACATCTGTTGTTAAGAGGATTGAAAATCAAACTCTTAAATGCTATGGCCACGTACAAAGAATGGACAATGAAAGTTGGCCAAAATACAAATAGGGGCCTACCAATGGTCACCCTCTGGAAGAAATAAACGTGGCAGTCCAAGATGGAAATGATAAAACCTATGTCAGAACTGTAATGGATGATAGAAATTTGGAAGAAGGAGATTGGAATGATGGAAATAAATGGAAATGGAAGACGGCAAACCTATAAGTGGGGGAGCGCCGAAGAAGAAGAAGGAGAAGTTTCAGAATGTTCGTATTTAGTGAACAACAAATCAAAGATTATTCTTAGATTCTCCTCTTAGAAGAACTGTATATAGGCTCTATCCATTCTGAATAAGCAACTCTTACTTTAGAAGTTATTCGTGATTCCGCCCCTCTAGATTATAGGGATAGTTTCCGAATTTAGATTGAAATAAAAATCGTTACTGAAGTAGAATTCACTGAGATGGTTTGAGGGCAATGTCGCATCATTCAACTTCCATCGAGATCTAATTGATTGATTCACTCTCTACCCAAGAGATATCTCGGCCTCTTTCTCTCCAAAACATTAGAACCTCGCAGGACCTCTGATCTCTGTTCCCGAAAACGGAGGTGACACTTTTCCCGTTGCCTTCAGGGAAACTGATAAAGCTCAATGTGTTCCTGTTCATTAGTGCGAGAAGAAAATGGCGTAAAATCTCTAGAGTTGAATAATATAGGATGTTTCAGATAGAAGAGGCATCAAGAAAAAAACTCGTAGGAAAATATTATAGAATAATAAAACAATCTTACTTGAATTTTGATGTTATTATGATTAGGTATGTCCACCGCTGTGGTCTCGAGGTAGCGTACTGCCTTGTAACTCAGGGGCCAGGGTTCGATTCCCGGTCGGGTCAAGCTCCTGAGCAAGGTTTTTTCAGGATTTTTCCTCACTTGTAAGTCAAATGTCAGGAAGCGTACGGCCTAACGGTCCCCGAAATTCATCCGGCCATCATCATCATCACCATCCTTATGATTGTCATCATCATCCTTCACCGGTGTGGAAAGCAACGGGAAGCTATCACACCTATAATGCCCTAGTAAAGCTGCAAAGCATAGAATGAAAATGCTATGATTGCTGTGAAAGACCTACCCTCGGGCAGAATTACTGTGGAATTATATGATTAGATATAGCTTTTAAAACAAAGGTAATATCTATAATATCGCAAGAAGTTTTATTCCAGATTTTTTTTTAAATATTGTGAAGGATCCATGAATTTAGAAGGTATGATTATATACATGTTAACATTTTTTTTGACGTTTCCTACCTTACTTGTTCTTCCATTATCTAACTTATACAGACTACTTTGTATGGGCTCAGCCTCTATCGGAAATTAACACCAAATGTTTGTATGTGGGTAAAGGCGACCGTCACGCAGGGCCGACAACCCGACTGACATATGCCGATTACCTATAAAGGTGGGAGTCAATCTCCCACTATCCCAGGACCTCCTTAGGCCTGCCGTGAGATCACTTTTACCTTTGCCTAATTTTTGTTAGTGCTCTAGGCATGAAATAGGACCTGCTATTCAATCCAATTTAGAATCATATAATATAACTGGGAGAATAACAGATTTATATACTTTTTGCGCGATGGTGCGTTTTGTCGTACTTACACCAACGGCGATCCATGATTGAAAGTTCAACTTCCTACATTTCGGGATTGCCAACCTAAATAACTATTCTGTAATATTACATTTACACCCACTGCTCTCAATGTACTATACTACGTACAATGTATATATAAAAATATCCAAAAGGTAATGTTAATATACATTATACGAAACAAATCACTGTATTTTGAATGAACTGAACTTTATTTGAAACAATATAAAACAATCAACCGGAAGATTGAGGGTTCGAGACCCGGTGGGGTCAGGATTTTTAAACTGATCCAAACCCTCTCGTGGCACCGTGGGCCTGGGATCGACTCACCCTCGAACGGAAATGAGTACAGGACGCTTCTTCTGGGGTAAAGGCGGCCGTCACACAGGGCTGACAACCCGGCTGACATCAAGTGCCGATTGTCTAGAAAAAGTGGGAACCTTAACCTCCTACTACCCCAAGGGCCTCCTGAGGCCAGTAGTGGGATCACTTTGCTTTAAAAACGTACTTGCGGCCATTTATCAATAATAACGGTCTCAAGGCCTCCTGTTGTTTCAACTAATAAACATTGCCCACACTGTTAACGTTACTCAATTGTTTTTTATGAACGCACATATTTCCAACAAATATGTTATTATTTTACTCCTATTTATTATTTTGAAAACAACATTGCGCAAAAAATAATGTACAACGCAATTTTGTGAAGTGTTTTACAGAATAGAGGAACATTATTAAAAACCTCGCTGTCGCTCGGTTTTTAATTTCCGAGATAAATACCACTTCCCAACCTTGCATCGTAATTTACTGTTTTTTAGTTTAACGTTTATTGAGAGATATTAGGATGACAATACTCCCTGTAATGCAAAATAAGCATACATTTCCAGAATTAAGCATATGATTAATGTTTCTTGTGCACCGCATTCCTATTTGTAAATGTCCACCGACGTGGTCTCAAGGTAGCGTGCTGCCTTGTCACGCAGCAGGCCCGAGTTCGATCCCCGGTCATAACAAGTTCCCTGGGTGATGGTTTTTTCGGGTTTTTTTCTCGTCTATAAGACAAATGTCAGGAAACGTTAAGGCCCAAACGGTCATCATTATCATCTGGTCATCATTATCATCATTGACATATTCATTAAGTTTAGGATTAAAGCCTTTCCTGGCGTATCATCACCAATATCACCATCTATCATATCATCGGGGCAGCGTAACTCCGCCTTCCAGGAGTCCTAACCTCAGAAGTGTGTTAAGATAACGCCATGTCAGGAGAGAATACCAGAATGTCGAAATGACGTGGTGGCATTAAATAAGAACATCCCATTTGTAATTATTCTTCCCAGGTATTTGAATCCTTCCACTTCTTCATCGTTTTATTGGTACATTTACTTCCAGCTCTAGTTTCTTGCGTTAAATAGTTTCCGAAAATAAACATATCTTTAATTATGTCTACTAGTTTCCCAAATAAAGCAAAACACGGAAAAAAAAACATTCTCTCTATAATTTGATATTTTCACAACTTTTATAAAGTATCTAATGGAATGATGTTACGTCAATAATAGTACAGTGAAATATTCGTCTAGTGAAATATGCAAATGTCAGTTAAACATATGACGTGATTAATTGTATTGTCACACTGATGAATCGCTTGTTAATGCTGTTGGACATGATGCGAGAACACACAGGTTTTTGTGCCGAAAGAATATGCGGTATAATGCAAGTAATTTCCGGTTTCCGGAATACACTGGGTTGCATCCATATTTCAATCAGAACAAATCGCCCCTTGCACTAATTTGTGGCTGACGTATGTGCATTTTCCGTGCCAATAATACATGTACACAGATCCAGTGAATCCATTATATAATGAAGGCGGTAGTTGATTACAAACTGGTAATGGTTCCAGTCAGGATTTAAAATTTATAAAAATTAAAAATTAAAATGCCACAAGGGGCGCAGAAATAAGAGAAATGCTAATGTATTGCGTTAAACTAATTTCCGTTAACCTGTCTTTATACAAAAGATGTATTTCATGAAAACTTATAGGTAGAGAATGCTGTACTACATTTAATTTCTCGCAAAAAAAAGGCGTGACATAATAATAATAATAATAATAATAATAATAATAATAATAATAATAATAATAATAATAGTAGTAGTAAAGTAAAGTGATCCCACAACAGACCCGGAGGCCCTTGGGGTAGTAGGAGGTTAAGGCTCCCACTTTTTCTAGACAATCGGCACTTTATGTCAGCCGGGTTGTCAGCCCTGCGTGACGGCCGCCTTTACCCCCAGAACAAGCGTCTGGTACTAATTTCCGTTAGAGGCTGAGTCGACCCCAGGGCCATAGTGCCGCCAGAGGGTTTTTGGGTCAGTTTAAAAATCCTGACCCCAACGGGACTTGAACCCTCGACCCTCCGGCTTGTAGCTCAGTGCCTTAGCCACTACGCTACGGCGTGCCCCCAACAACAATAATAATAATAATAATTGTAATAATAATAATAATAATAATAATAATAATAATAATAATAATGTCCACCGCTGTGGTCTCGAGGTAGCGTGCTGCCTTGTCACGCAGCGGGCCCGGGTTCGATCCCCGGTCGGGGCAGTTTTTCTGGGCGAGGTTTTTATCGGGGTTTTTCCTCACCTATAAGACAAATGTCAGGAAACTTTTAAGGCCCAAGCGGTCCCCGAAATCATATGACCATCATCATTATCATCATCATCATTATTATCACCATCATCACCATCATCTTCACCGGTGTGGAAAGCAACGGGAAGCTACCATACTTACAAAATTCCCTAGTAAAGCTGCAAGCATAGCATCAAAATGCTATGATTGCAGTGAAAGACCTGCCTTCGGGCAGAATTACTATGGATGGATGGAATAATAATATTTTTGTTTTGTTTTTTCTAAGCCCATGTTTTCCCTTTACAGAGATTTAGGCGCTCTCCCCCTACAGGGAAGAATTTGAACCATATTAATTTTGTTACACTTGTTTTCGTATAGATGTCATTTTGAGTGGTCCGTGGTCAGCGTTCCGCCTAATACTGATATCTAGGAAACCAAGGTAGTACTAGGACGGGAAAATTCGGTAAATTTTGTTTAGAGGCCTTTTCATTCAGGCTTAAGGATTTTTACGAGCCTGAAAATCTTCAGACTCGGGACCCACGGTTTGAAGTCCCTCCCGGAGGACTTGCTCCTTGGATTTTTCCGTCCTAAAAAACCCATCGACCCCGGCCGTCTTTGAACCCGCGACCCATCAGGACCAGAGGTAAGGAGCATAACCACTAGTCCACCGCGGCTGACTATAATAATAATAATAATAATAATAATAATAATAATAATAATAATAATAATAATAATAATAATAATAATAATAATAATAATAATGTGGCTGAATTCAAATACCTAGGAACAATAATCACAAATGGAAATGAAATTCACAAAGAAATGAAACATGGGCTCAATTCTGGAAATGCGTGCTATTATGCATTACATAGACTCTTGACGTCCCAACCCCTTTCAATAAATGTTAAACTGAAAATATATAAAACTACTATTCTACCAATTATATTATATAGATGCAAAACGTGGACTCTTACTTTAAGGGAGGAAATGAGATCACGAGTATTTGAGGATCCATCCATCCATAGTAATTCTGCCCGAGGGAAGGTCTTTTACTGCAATCATAGCATTTTCATGATATTCTTTGCAACTTTACTAGTGAATTGTAGGTGTGATAGCTTCTCGTTGCTTTCTACACCGGCGAAGGATGGTGATGATGATCATAATGATAAGGATGATTAGATGGCCATATGATTTGGGGGACCTTTTGGGCCTTAAAGTTTTCCTGACATTTGTCTTACAGATGAGGAAAACCCCCGATAAAAACCTCATCCAGAAAACTGCCCCGACCGGGATCGAACTCGGGCCCGCAGTGTGATAAGGTAGAGACCACAGCGGTGGACATTTGAGAATAAAGTTCTTAGAAAAGATTTTGGACGAAAGAGAGATGAACAGGTGAATGGAGAAGATTACATAACACTGTACTACATGGTCTTTACAGGAAGCCAGATATAATAAGAACAGTTAAGTTTCGTAGACTGCGATAGGCAGGACATCAGGCAGAATGGGGAATGAAACACGTGCATGGAAGCTTATTGTAGGAAAACCAGAGGGAAAATGCTCAGTTGGTAGATCAAGAAAGAGGTGGGAGAATAAAATTAATTATGGTTTGAGGGAATTAGATTATACAGGGAATGATTGGAAAACCTCGGGATAGGGATGTATGAGGAGCCTATGTCCGCGCGGCCATGAACCTACGGGTTATATAGTGCTAAGTACTAGTGAGTTAATAATAATAATAATAATAATAATAACAATAATAACAACAATAATAATGACAACAACAATAATAATGACAACAATAGTAAGGACAACAACAACAATAATGACAATGACAACAACAACAATAATAATGAGAACAACAATAATGACAATGACAACAACAACAACGACAACAACAGCAATGACAACAACGACAACAACAATAATAATAATAATAATACTAGTAATAATAATAATACTAGTAATAATAATAATACTAGTAATAATAATAATAATAATAATAATAATAATAATAATAATAATAATAATAATAATAATAATAATAATAGCTTTTTTACCTGGCAGAGTTAAGGCCTTAAAGCCTTGTGTACCACTCAACCAGGTTAAAAATATTACAAAAATGATTCTTACATCTACCTACAATAAAAATAGATATTACACAGTACGTCTAATAGATACCGGTATAAAATATTTGAACTTGAGAACGAAGCCTAACTGACAAGCACTCCTGTGCCTATTTTTACCAGATTTTATTTTTTTTCTACTATGTCATAACAGCCCAAAGTAGGTCCTTAGCCTCTCCTTTAATAGAAGTTACCTGATCAAGTTAATTTAGTTACGCTATTTTTTGTCTGAAGATGTCATGAATGGTACGAGACATCTAGCAGGCAACCAAGTATTACTAGGATGAAGAAGATCGGTAAATTTTGCGCAGAGGCCTCTTCATTCAGACTTGCGATTATTATACGAGTCCGAAAATCTTGAGACTCGGGATCTACAGCTTAACGTCCCTCCCGGAGGATTTGCTCCTTGGGTTTTTCCATCCTAAAAAACCAATCGATCTCGGCCGGGTTTGAATCAGGGACCCACGGGACCAGAGACAACGAATATAACCACTAGTCCACCGCGGCAGACTATTTTATTGTAATATTATTTGATAAATTATAAATTATTTATACAGGGTATTCGGAAATTCTCATTAAAACATGATTGAGAGGGGATAGATTGGTAACATTATGAGTAAGAACCTTTGTTCGGAAACGTACCGTCTTCGTACTGCAGATACAAGCTCAAATTAAGCGTTTACATCTCTAGTGTTTTCCGGAGATAAATCAATAGTTATTTAATGATTCACGATTAAATTAATTTAAATTTACACAATACAACATTCATTTATTTTGTGACAACGTTCAATATCACGGGTAAAAATAAAGAAACTTCACTTCGTCACTGTAAGAATAAATGTTGATACCCGAACTAACTAAACGTCTATATTGTACTTAACACTGTAGTTAGTGCTTAAATATTACAACAGCTGTTCGATGTGGCGATCACCACCTACGTTGTACACATTGTACTTGTGAATCATGTTCTGGTACATTCGCTCAATTTTTTCTTATAGTGATAAAGTGAAATTTATTTATTTTTTCCTTTACGTTAGACACTGCCATGCATTCAGTGAATGTTCCGTTGTACAAATATAATTTCGCCAGAGACTGCGTCCGGCATCCTCAAGAGTTGTCTTGAGCCCGGAAATCTTCTACAAGATCTTCATTAAATTACTATTGATTTATCTCGCAGACTCACTAGATTTAGACGCTCATTGCAAACGTATTGCACCTGCAGAATGAAAACGATATGTTTTCCTTCCTGTTAAAAAATTATATCTAATCGTCCCCTATACAAGCCCTGAAAATTTGTAAAGGGAATTTCCGAACACACTGTATATATTTGTAAGTATTTTAGTGTTTAAAACTACCACATTTAAATGAATTTTCATGTCAGTAGTACTAAATATTAGTTTTAAAGTTCTTTACATTATACAGTATAAGAACTTTTCTTTTGTATTTCTTACCTTATTGGCTGAGTGGAATATACGGACATTAAAGCTTATCACCTCCATTTTAAATAAAACTTACTTTATTATTATGATTATTATTAATAATGCACGCCGTAGCTTAGTGGTTAAAGCACTGCGCTACAAGCCGGAAGGTCGAGGGTTCGAGTCCCGGTGGAGTCAGGATTTTTAAACTGACCCAAACCTTCTGGCGGCACTATGGCCATGGGGTCGACTCAGCCTCTAGCGGAAATGAGTACCAAACGCTTGTTCTGGGGTAAAGGCGGCCATCACGCAGGGCTGACAACCGGGCTGACATCAAGTGCCGCTTGTCTGGAAAAAGTGGGAGCCTTAACCTCCCACTACCCCAAGGGCCTCCTGAGGCCTGTAGTGGGATCACTTTACTTTATTTTACTTTATTATGAAAACTACATAATAGTGAGCTATATGATATGTATAGGAAGCCAGATGTAATAAGAACAGTTAAGTCTCGTGGACTGCGATGGGAGGCCATGTGAAACGTTTGGGGGATGAAAGAGGTACATGGAAGCTTCTTGTAGGAAAACCAGAGGTAAAACGCCCAGTTGATAGACCAAGATTGAGATGGGAGAATAGCATTATCCATTTTTTGAGGGAAGTAGATTATACAGGGGATGATTGAAAAATATTAGCTCAAGATAGGGATGTATGGAGGGCTTGTGTACGCGCGGCTCTGAATCTACGGGTTCGATAGAGCCAGTGAGTTATTATTATTATTATTATTATTATTATTATTATTATTATTATTATTATTATTATTATATCACTTTGTTTTTGTTTTACTGGAAATAAGTAAGGCCTGTATTTTATGAATATATTGATTAAATTGATATTCCCTTATTTACTATTCAAATGAAATAAATCAATATGTAATTCTAAAGAAAAATGTAGAATATTCAGAAACAACCCGGTACATCAAGTTTCCATTATGTAATTGAATTCCCTCATACCCAAACACTTGGATATGAAATACGGGTAAAGTCATCATGACCTCATTTCTTCAAGACAGTTGTTCTTTGAGTGTGATTTGTTAGAACTGAACGTGAGAATAAAATTCATTTATTCTGAAAATTAGGTCAAAAACAAATTTTATGTAAGATGTCTGTCTTCAGACTAAACCTTGCGCAATAATTCATTATTTTTCATTGGTGCAGTGCAAGTAGATACATTTTGTTGTTTTATGTATTTGTCCTTATTTTTCTGTTGCGTATTTATTTCAAATTTCATTAATTATTTATTGGTTATTTAATTTTTTCGACTGTAAGCCTTATTTTGATATCTTTCATTGCGTTAAATTTCATTGTTACTTTACATTTGTGAAAAGATGTACTCACATACATCAGATGAAAACACTTGGAAACAGAGTTAGGACTGTATATTTTTTATTTTAATTTATGTACATCGTTTCTCTTCGGTGGAAAGAATATTGAAGAATTATAATAACAATTATATTTAAGTCATTATATAAAAAGTTTTTTTTGACGATCCTATTTTACAAGAATTTTTTATTACAATTAAAAGTAATGAAATAATGTAATATAAAACTCACTTAAAATAAAAGAAAAGCATTTCTAAGAGTTGTAGTCTGCTTTAGTAACTATTTCAGACTGAAGAAAAATTCACCCTTCAAGAAATTAAATTTTCTAATTCTCGTAATGGTTTCCAGCTTATTCTTGGAGTATTTTTACATTGCAGACAATGGTATATTTTTTCTACTTTCGGAAAGGAAAATAACAAAAGAAAGATAAGAAAAATAGATTTAGCTTTTTGTCTGGTGAGTAAGACTTCTTGCTCATGCTATATAAATTATATTTAATTAAGTCTTAGTGTGACTATAAAACGGACATTTCGCTGCGTTAAATTCTGGTTAATTGTTAGTTTTCAGAATCGCCACGCAAGTTACTCGTATTATAAATCAATATAATTAAATTACAATTAGATTTATAACACACACACACACACACATATATATATATATTTACATATGGATGTTATTTCAAAAAAAAAAGTGCATCATGGTCTTCATGTAAAATACTCAAACTCTGTAAACAACTCGAGATCACCGAAATTGGTTTTATCATAATCTTACATAAATGTGTTACATGATTATATTTTTTTACTTCTGTTAAGTTGTGCCCAACCACGCTCTGCAAACCATTTATTTGCAACGAAATCACGCTGTCTGCTACCAATTATTGAACCGGGACATGAACCCAGAACAATACTGACTGCCACCATTTATTGCACTGCGTGTTGATGCTGGATCATACCAATTTTGTTGATAAATACCTTGAGTTGAAAACATAGATTGCTCAAATTAACATATATTTGCCCGGGCCCATAAAAGACAAATACTCAAACTCTGTAAACAACTCAAGATCACCGAAATTGGTTTTATCATAATCTTACATAAATGTGTTACATGATTATACTTTTTTCTTTTATTTAAGGTGTGCCCAACCACGCTCTGCAAACCATTTATTTGCAACGAAATCACGCTGTCTGCTACCAATTATTGAACCGGGACATGAACCCAGAACAATACTGACTGCCACCATTTATTGCGCTGCGTGTTGATGCTGGATCATACCAATTTTGTTGATAAATACCTTGAGTTGAAAACATAGATTGCTCAAATTAACATATCTTTGCCCGGGCCCATAAAAGACAAAGATTAATTCAACTTTCCTTAATGAATTGTTAAACATGTAATATGTTGTAAGCTATACAGATGATAATCGTGGAAGTTCTTAGGAAAGAGGATATCATATACGCTTGAGAAAACTTTGGAAGTTTACACTCATATCTGACATTGAATAGCTACTAAATCAATAGGCAGAAGTTATTTAAAAAGCAGATAACTAAAGTTCAATGAGAGTAAAAAAACAGTCAGATATAACACTGAAATAAATAAAAGATAGTTAGCTTGACATTGAAAATAACTTGACAAAAGAAAACAATCGCATTGATCATCTAACAAAACAATAATAATAAAAAACATACCTACACTATTACATTCACACTAGTCCGGCCAAGGGCTAGGGTACACGATACTTGTGGCCCCACCCTGGTATAAGGGACTAATAAACCAAACAAGGTCCTCCGAGCTATGTCGACCTGACTCATTTGGTTGACAAACCGATGATCATCCGATGTAAGTAAGCATAGCTTTATTTGAGAGTTCACTAGGAGAGGGGAGTATGCGCGATAGCACACGGCGCATAAAGGAAAGGAGGGAGCACGTAGGAGAGAATTTGGCACTGTTCACTAAGATCACACAAGAAATGGAGACACGATGACGTATAGTCGCGCAGCATGACGTAATCCATGTATCGAAAACTTGATTTCGGTAAAAAGATTAGAGATCGGAACTGTATACATCGTGAAAAAATAATTAAAATGTACTGTATCATAAATGATAAGCATTCAACTCCCATTAAAGCATCTTCTCCATTTGTTTGGTAAATATTTAAATAATTAAAATGTACTGTATCATAAATGATAAGCATTCAACTCCCATTAAAGCATCTTCTCCATTTGTTTGGTAAATATTTAAATAATTTTTCTACTGGATAACTCAAAATAACACAAAGAAGTTAGGCCTATTTTGTATCAAAACCAACCACATTTAGAATTAGTATCACTTCGCGCTCAAATTATATTTATTTTTTGTCCAATGAAAATAATTTGTCTTTTACGGTATTTCTGACTTTCTCCTCTGGCATTGTTTGAATTGTTCTCCATTTCTTATGTTGGGGCACCTGGAAGGCAGAGTTAGGTTACCCAAACACAATTTTCTTCTCTTAGTTATCTGAATGTGGCGGACCGCAGTGAAAACAGAATCTTGTATAACTGTTATTATTAGGTATATTGTATAATTAGACACATATTTCAGTAGTTTATTTTTGTTCGTTTTCTTCTTATTAATTTAAAATATTAAATTAATTGAATCAACTGATGTATCCAAAAGGATCCATTACGAATTTAAGGGTTAAGGAAAACTTCATGTGATCTGAACGCACAGAAACGTTGGCCATTGCCCCATGAGGATATTAAATACAAAAATAATATATTGTTAGAATTAAATTTCAGGACTAGATCGGTGAAAAGAAGATATACAAGATATGTATTCCTTTCCTTAAAAAATCAGCCAATATTTCTCGATCTTCGTCGGTAGAAATAATTTCCACTCTGTGTAAGGAGTAGGATTCTAAAGTAATGTTATTAAAAATCTGTAAATTTGCAACTATAAGCCAGTTTTACACTTTTAGTCAATTTATGCTTCTCTCTTGTTCTCGGCAGAATCGCCTAGAGAATAACAATATTTAAGGCGATACTCCAAACTCGACGTACAACTGAAAATTATTTAAAAACAAAATCCCTGAGGTTTCCCCAACGCTCAGAACAGAATAATTACGCAAGTCCCATAACACAAGAAAGAAATCGAATTACAAGCGACAAATTCCGCACGAGTTGGATTGAAAATGGGTTTTAAAAGATTTTAGATTTTTTTAAAATAAGCTAATGCTCAACTGGCTTTAACAGAATACAACTGGTGTTTAATGTTGAACGAGTAAAAGCGGGTTGAAGGGGGTGTGGGGAACAAGTGGATTGTCTGAAACTGTTGCAATAAACATGCTGGTACCGTACGCAATCTGTCACAAGTCTGCGATTTCCTCTCCTAACACCATTTTGTGTTTTGTTCCTCCCCACAGCCAACGCAATCCCACGAGAATATTCCAATATTGTAATTATTATGCGCTCAAATAATCCCAAAATTGTGTACATGTACGAACAATGAAGATAGGTGTAGGCTATAGTGATGTAAAAGTAACTGTAATTACAGGAAATCTCCATTAAAGAACGCACTCAAATATTATAAGTTTTAAAAAATATAATTACTTTCTAACATCGTTTTTCAAATTTAAAGCATTAAAATATTTGTAACATATATATTCTTTCTTCTCAAAATTTTGATTCTCCCAATGTTATTGTTTTCGGGTTCAAAACTAAATTAATGCATCTGAGCAAAATTTAACTGACGTTCCTCATCCAAGTAATACCTTAGTCGTCTACTGTACCAGTTAAAATAAAGCATTATTATTATTATTATTATTATTATTATTATTATTATTATTATTATTATCATTAGCATTATCATTAGCATTATCATTAGCATTATCATCATTAGCATTATCATCATTAGCATTATCATCATTAGCATTATCATCATTAGCATTATCATCATTAGCATTATCATCATTAGCATTATCATCATTAGCATTATCATCATTAGCATTATCATCATTAGCATTATCATCATTAGCATTATCATCATTAGCATTATCATCATTAGCATTATCATCATTAGCATTATCATCATTAGCATTATCATCATTAGCATTATCATCATTAGCATTATCATCATTAGCATTATCATCATTAGCATTATCATCATTAGCATTATCATCATTAGCATTATCATCATTAGCATTATCATCATTAGCATTATCATCATTAGCATTATCATCATTAGCATTATCATCATTAGCATTATCATCATTAGCATTATCATCATTAGCATTATCATCATTAGCATTATCATTAGCATTATCATCATTAGCATTATCATCATTAGCATTATCATCATTAGCATTATCATCATTAGCATTATCATCATTAGCATTATCATCATTAGCATTATCATCATTAGCATTATCATTAGCATTATCATCATTAGCATTATCATCATTAGCATTATCATCATTAGCATTATCATCATTAGCATTATCATCATTAGCATTATCATCATTAGCATTATCATCATTAGCATTATCATCATTAGCATTATTATCATTATTAGCATTATTATTATTAGCATTATTATTATTAGCATTATTATTATTATTAGCATTATTATTATTATTAGCATTATTATTAGCATTATTATTATTATCATTATTATTATTAGCATTGTTATTAGCATTGTTATTAGCATTGTTATCAGCATTATAATCAGCATTATTATCTGCATTATTATCAGCATTATTATTATTATTATTATTATTAATATTATTGTTATTGTTATAACTTCTCCATGGCCGGTCCCAAGCCCGGATGAGAAAGGAGAAGAGGTAATAACCTCACTAAAAAACCTGGGTGCAAGTAAAAATTACAGAAGATGGGAAGCAGGAAAAGAAAATAAGCTCAAATATAAACTCAGGAAAATATTAAATATCTGCCCTGAATGGAATATTATGGGATAAACATATCAAAAAAGAAACTAAATTTTTTTTTTTAAATAATAGAAGCATTATGACTTATGGTTCAGAGGTTTGGGCTATAAATTATAAGATGAAAAGAAAATACATGGTAGCAGAAATAGACTATTGGAGAAGATTTGCTAGGATATCAAGGAGAGAGAAACTTAGAAATGAAGTTATAAAAGAGAACATGAATGTACAAAACTCAATTTTAGAATTTATCCAAGAAAATCAACTAAAATGGTACGGGCATATTAGGCGAATGGAGGATGAATGATTACCGAAGAGAATAATGGAATGGACACCATCAGGAACGAGAAGGAAAGGACGACCAAATCTCACGTGGATCCAAGGGATTAGAGAAACTTTGAAGGACTGGGAAATAGAGGAAGAAATGTGTTATAATAGAGACGAATGGAGGAAAATTATAAAGCGATATTGAAGACAAATCATTGGTGCGAAAAAATGCATAACATTGTTAAAACCGTAAATATAATATTATTATTATTATTATTATTATTATTATTATTATTATTATTATTATTATTATTATTATTATTATTATTAAGTTGGTATGGGCATGTACGACGAATGCTAGAAGAAGGGTTATCCAGAAAAACATTGGAATGATGTCCACTTGGCAGAAGATGGAAAGGAAGACCTCGAAACTTGTGAATGCAAGAAATAAGAACTCGAATCAGAACAAGAGGGCAGGAGGGCATAGAATGGATGAATAGGAACGAGTGGAGAAGGAAGATAAAACTTTAGGCACAGAAAGATGTGTAAACATTAAAAATCTGTATATCCATCCATCCATAGTAATTCTGCCCGAAGGCAGGTCCTTCACTGCATTCGGAGTATTTTCATGCTATGCTTGCAGCTTTACTAGGGAATTGTAGGTGTGGTAGCTTCCCGTTACTTTCCACACTGGTGAAGGATGATGACAATGATAAGGATGATGATTGCCATATGATTTAGGGGACCGTTTAGGCCTTATAGTTTTCCTGACATTTGTCTTACAGGTGAGGGGAAACCCCGATAAAAACCTCACCCAGAAAAACTGCCCCGACCGGGGATCGAACCTGGGCCCGCTGCGTGACAAGGTAGCACGCTACGTCGAGACCACAGCGGTGGACAATCTGTGTGTGTGTGTATATATATATATATATATATATATATATATATATATATATATATATTATTACTATTATTAATATTATATTTAATATTGAGGCGATGTGACTACATGTCACTTATTGGCATTTCATTAATTAAATCTAGAGTAAATCAAAATATATTGTAAGCAGTAATCATACTGTAGATATACCATGTAATTATTCTGTTCACTCTAATTTAGATAAGAGTAACATTTGTATATTTTCTAACTGAGCTGAGTGGTAGTCAAGTACTTAAGGCCTTAACTCTGCCAGGTAAAATAAAGCTATTGTTATTAAGAATGAGGTGGAGAATATCTTTAACAATGATTTGTGGGCGGTGAATTATACGGAGAATGATTGAAAAAGTTACATGAAGATAGGTATGTATGGAGAGTTTATGTTCGTGAAGGCTTCAACCTCAAGGTTATTTATTGCAAGTGAGTGAGTTAGTTTTTAATTCCAGTCCAGAACTGAGGAACTGTCTCTCCGCTGAATGATACTCATATTCCTATGTGATATGTGCCTTACATAAAATTTATTAATTTAGATATTTCCAGCATCAAGAATTGCTGTTGTAGCTTCAAAATTACGAAATTACTAGCGAGTTATTTTATAATCTTACTTAAGACCATTGTCTGAAGGTGGAATTTCTACAAAGCCTCCACTAAATTAATATGTACCGTTTCTTGCCAGATTTTATTCTGAGAACTTAATCTTGGAAGACTTGTCCTCTTGGATGTGAGTCACTGGCCTTGCCTCTCTCTTTCGATTTCATCTCCTAACCCTTATATTGGCAAAATAGGCCTAGACTAGACTAGACTATACTATACTATGTGGTGGAAGTGGATCACTTTTCCAAAACGTATCCCTCCCCCGAGTCTGCCAATGATGAATCCAGTTTCCTGGATGCATCCTCGGCGGCCGAGAAAGGAACCGTATGGTCCATGAACCATATCTCCGGCTATTTTAGGGATTTATTGACCCTCTTTAGCCCTTTGGTGTATCGTCAGTGTAGATAGCGAGTGTATATCCTAGTGCCGCCGACCATAACCAGCCGCAGACCGGTAGTCAAATATCCTGTGGTCGGACATTAGCAAGCCTTGATAACGCTGGTCGAAGCTGCGTTCTAGTTTTTTTGCCGATACTCCAAGTTGCCAACAGGAAGACCTCCACCGCCGCAGTAGCCGCCAACCCTTAAATGGGCAAGAGCGGGAGGACAAGTCGTCATTCCAATCAGAAACGGCTATTTTACTAATTCTCGTGTCAGTTATTTGAATGTTGCGGACCGCACTGAAAACGATATCATATATAATTTATTATTGGTTACAATGTGTAATTATACACACATTTAAGTAATTTCTACTCGTTATTTTTCTTCAGTTTCAATAATAACATTAAATAAAATGAACTAATTGATGTATCCTATTGGATACATTGCGAATGTTAATGACATAGGTGTAAGTGGCGCCATGGCGTAAAGTGATTAGATAGGCTCCATTTCCGTGTCATGAGTTCGCGTCCCGATACTTAACATAAGAGTTATGGGGACGAAACAGACCCAGCGTAAATTTTTCTTTAGGTTTCTCCGTTTTACCCTACCAAAAATGTATTTCCACCATTCATTTTTTTAATTTCATACATTTATTTTCAATTAATTTTATCTGTCCCTGCAATGTGCGACAGGGTTGTATAACCACACAATAATAGGGTCTTCATCACGTATCATCCCTCGACTTGCATTATGCCGTCCACGAGTGGAGAGTTCATTTATGACAGACAAGTATATAATATAATGGAACATTTATATTTGTATGGATATTAACCCACCAATACTCACATCCTTTTATAGTCATAGTATTTGTGATTATAGCCTGATTAATTGTTTAAAACAATAAAAGAAAATACTTTAAAACGTGTGACGCATTTTTTTTCTAAGTTTCAATCATAAACCATGCACATGCGACAACTAACGCGAAGCGGTTTACACCGTGGAATCACGAGATGAAGCCAACATATACACGATATTTAACGAACCTAAAAGCTAACCTAACGCAATTTAAGTACTCTAACCTGTGAAAAACCAATCTAAAAGCTAACAAAACGGAATTTTAAGTACTCTAACCTGTGAGGACTGCAACGCCCAAAATTAATAAAGTTCTGAAATTCTGAATTATATGTTTAGTATACAGTTAATTAGTACATATTCTATGTTTGCTGCACTGGAACAGTCTTGATATTGCATAGAATATTCGTTAAAATCAATATGGCCGCCATGCTGCTTATGTAGTTAAAAATTATAGAAAAGTATATTGAAATAGTAGTTAGAAAAAATGTAAAAATCATTGTAAATGGTGGAAAAATTTTGAAAATGAAACCCTAAGAATACAATTTTACAGGTATTTATGAAGGAATTCAAAACGTTGCGTCACATATTGTAAAGTTTAGCTGAATAAAAATTGTACCTGCGATGGCAGTCGTCCTCAACCAATAAAAGATTATTTAAAATATTTAGCTAGATTTCTCGAATCTAGTTCCATTTTCAAAGCTGTTAGAGCACCCAATAGAATATCTTTGGAAATGGAACTAGTTCCGAAAAGCCGAGCTGAATAAATAAATAATAGATAGAATGTCTTTGATGAAATCGTCCGATTCCTAATAGCCAATTGTGTCGGCCCATCTAAATAAATAAATAATAATAATTTTAGTATTTTATATATTGAGGACGACTGCCATCTTTTTATTGTTTTAAATAATTAACATCAACAGTGGTTTATAAACTTTTTTTGAAGTATTAATAGCCTGTTTATGCACAAAAATAGCGGCGTAGGAATCAACAATTATAAATTCTGATATACGATTCTATAAGAACGTGCAAAAATTAAACAGGACATAGGGGATGCTCTACTGAAATAGTTGAGGTAGGAATCCTAAGGTCCGTGAAGCCATCCTATGGAGACAGGAAGTTAACTTGTCTTTCACATAGACTAGCATTACTGTTTTCCAGCTGATTTGCAACTAAATGCTTATAAATTTACATGCACTGTGCTGCATCATTTAGTTCCCGCAAGCAAGAGAATGATGCCTAAGAAGTTATGATGGAGAATTCTACCCGATTTCCCATGATTATTTCCTATGGGAATACCTAAAATCACCTTGTGTTTGAGACTCCCGTGAAATGGACATGGACTTAGTTGCCAGGAATGTAGCGGTCTGTGATGTGATTCGAAACACATCAGGGATATTTGGCAGAATCTTGTACGCTGATGTCATGATTGCATTGAGGTTGGTGGTCGTCAGTTTGAGAAATTGTTGCAAGATGCAAAATGTTAAATTAATTCTGTCAATGATGGTACTTGCAATTAACTGATAAATATTTAACTCTTAAGATTCATGATAAAATTCCGTTGAGGTATAGTCTAAAATTAAAATTATAATATAAAATTACAAAACTACACATTAATGTGAAAGATAAATTTACTCCCAAATCTACTTAAGCTGGTTTGTCGGACCTTTGCTTCCCTATCTCAAATTCTTCAGTGCAGCATCCCATAACCTGCTTAATTTATGCACGCTTACAGAATTACCGTGTAGGTGTGTTAAATACCATACTATAATTGCACACAAATAGAGTTTGAGTCAGAATACTTTTCCACAATTAATTTTCAGCGAATAAGATGTGGATTATTATGATGGGCAAATAATGTATACTCTTATATGTCTCAGGAGAGAGAGAGAGGAGGGATACTATAGCGATGGACAGAAAAAACTATCTGTAAATATCTATCAGTTTGTGAATACTGAACAAACATATCAGATTAGGTGATCTAGAGGTTAAGTTTTTTGCCTCCGGTCCCGAAAGTCACGGGTTCAAGTCCGGGTTCAAGGGATTTTTTGAAATAAAAAATTCCAAGGGACAAGTTCCCCAGGATGAACTTTAAGTCAAGAGTATGAAGATTTTTGGGCTTGAAAAAGGACCTCAAACTTAAACTAGAGCATCTGAACAAATTTAATCGACCTTTCTCATCAAAATAATTCCTTAGATTTCTGATAGGAGTCTTTTCTAGACGATGAGCTAACCACTTTTCACTCGCTGATATCTGTAAGGAAGTAAGTGTAGCTAAATTAGCTTGCTTGAGTAATTTCAGCAAGGGAGCACCCTTATCTCACATGGATATGTACGGTTATAGACAAGGAAGAACAGAATCAATACGCAATAGAACAGCTTTGAAAATTAAACTAGTTCCGAAAGGCCTAGCTGATTATGAAAAAAAAAAAATTGAGGACGACTGTCATCACAGGTACAATTTTTATTGTTTTAAATATTTAACAACTCCAACGGCGCTTAATAATGCTTTATTGAGGAAGAACAAAATAATACAAGGTCCTGTATTTCCTCACATAAATGTGTAGTTAAATTGATGAGACAAAGTGGAAAGTTTAATAATCGTAAAGGAGATAAATTACTGACTTGACCACTTCAATCAACCTAAAGATAATCTATGGTACGATATACAGCAAATTTCCTCCTCAAATGTCATCATGAGACGTTGGAGCATTGCACGAGTTGAATTTAGAGAGGAGAGGTTAAATTTCTTAGCTATCCAATAGCCTGGAGTTGTAAATTTCTCAAATGGCATCTTGTCACATTGGGGTGGTAATGGAGGTTGCTCCTAAACAGGCATCATAAAGTCGATACGTGACGGCCAGGTGCCTTGACTGACGGGCTGAGTGCATTTCTAGCGCAGCGAGACGTGACCCGAAACCCTAGTTGACAACGTCCGATCCTACATTCCATTTACATTTATTAAGCTCGTTTCGTAATACCAGGACGTCTTGTATGCCATTTGATAATTTTTTTATATTAAATAGGGCCTAATCAATCCATATAGCATCATCTATATTTTAACTAAACCCATATTTGGTCTTAAACATATGTCTTATGTATGTCATTATATCAGTTATAAGCATTACATTCGACGTTGCTCATTAAAACATCTTTATTATTATTATTATTATTATTATTATTATTATTATTATTATTATTATTATTATCATCATTATTATTATTATCATCATCACAAACATGAACGTTAGTCTCGCGCCGTAGCCGAGTGGTTAAGGCAGGAAGCTTGGCGTAGACCTACGGAACTTGCACTGGTTCGAGTCCCCATGGGAGGAGAAACTTTCTCATGGAATTTCGGTCAGTATGTGACCGATGCTCACCCAACAGCGTGAGGAATTTGGATAGTTACAATAAGTAGCGGTTCCAAGTTAAGAAAACCAGCTATAACGGCGGGGAATCAGATAAACTAACCACGTGTCACCTTACACATTGGCAGGATGATCGTCTACCACTGTGATCAACGAATGTAGATATGAGTCCTGCAGCCTGCTGGTCGGCCAAGGGCCTTCTAGGTCTGTCGCGCCATGGAGTTTGGAATTTATTACTGTTATTATTACTATTACTATTACTATTATTATTACTGTTACTGTTATTATTATTATTACTATTATTATTATTATTACTATCACTATTATTATTATTATTACTATTATTATTATTATTATTATTAATATTATTACTTACTTACTCACTGGCACTATCTAACCCGTAGGTTCATGGCCGCACGGACATAAGCTCTCTATACATCCCTATCCTGAGCTACTGCTTTCCAATCATCCCCTGAATAATCTACTTCCCTCAAATCATAGTTAATGTTATTCTCCCACCTCATTCTTGGTCTACCAACTGGGCGTTTTCCCTCTGGCTTTCCTACAAGAACCTTCCATGCAAGTCTCCCATTCCCCATACGTGCAACATGGCCTGCCCATCGCAGTCTACGAGACTTAACTGTTCTTATTATATCTGGCTTCCTATAAAGACCATGTAGTTCATTGTTATGTAGTCTTTGGTCCAAAAATTTTCCTAAGTACTTTATTCTCAAATACTTGTAATCTTCTTTCCTCTCTTAAAGTAAGAGTCCATGTTTCGCACCCATATAATATAACTGGTAGAATAATAGTTTTATATATTACGATTATTACTATTATTATTACTATTATTATTACTATTACTATTATTATTACCATTATTATTATTATTATTATTACTATTATTACTACTACTATTACTACTAATACTATTATTACTACTACTACTATTATTATTATTATTATTATTATTATTATTATTATTCCACTGTCGGGTCTTGGTTTAATGTCGTATCCTCGTACGCAGTGGACTTGTGTTCGATTCCCAGTCGGAACAAGTTCCTCGGTGAGGTTTCTTCGAGGTTTTCCTCATCTCTCAGACAAAAATCAGGAAAGTTTAAAAGTCCAAATAGTCCCCGAATACCATCTGGGTAACACGTTCTTCGATAATAGGCCCCTATCATATTTTCCTTGATTAGTATGAATGTTATGTTAATGGTGTGTCTTGTTTTAAATGTTCGAGTTGTCTTGAATGACCCCGGTATTGATCTGATCACTTATCCGGGGAGGCTTTCCATTCTCTCCTTGTCATATCGTGGTCAAAAAGTAAGTGTTCGATCCAGAGTGTCAAATCCTCTTCCGGCAGGCCGTACTCCTGTAGGGCCCATGTGGCGCGAGGATCGTAAAGCGATATTATTCGTATTATTATAATGTGTATTATTAGAAACATAAATGAGGCTCAGAAATAAATTAAACATAGAATCAACTATGGAAACGCATACTACCACTATATATTATAGGGAGTCATAACATGAAGTCAAGTCAAGGCATCCTAGATACACCGAGTACGCAAAGTTTCCTGTTGGCGGTAACGTCAGCTCCTGTTACTGGTAGTAAGGATCACCGACGAGCCAACGTGAACTGGTGGGCAACCTGTGGTCAACCTTGGCGTCTTGAGCGCTACTGCTCGGGCTTTTGCCTCTCTCTACCTGCTACGGTAATGAACACATAAGCCGCAAGACAGCAAGGCTAAGGAACAAAACCCCTACTGAATAAACACAATGGTGTTTGGCCGCCAAGGGACCTCAACTGGTTCCCAAAAAGCGGCACACTGGGCAATGCTAGTCATTGCCACAAAACTGTCTGTCTGTCTGTCTCTCTACTCCAAGTTGCAGATTGAAATCTTTATTTTCTTCTGATAGCTGGCTGAAAATAGTGAATTGGTGAATAGTGTTGTGCAGCGTGTCGCTTTTTTCCGGGTGGGGCCTGGCGGCCACACCCATTAAAGAGTATTCAGTGTTTTTCAGTGAAATTTTTTCAGTGTTGTGTTTATACAGTGGTGTTTGGTTCCTGCAAAGCAACTCTATTAACTGCGAGTGCTTTGTTAAGCCTTGTTAGTTCAGTTTCAATCAAGCCAAGTGCTAGTGTAGTAATAAGTAATTAGTGCTGAACAGTCTTACCATGGCTGCTTCACTAAAAAGCATAAGTGCCGAGCAGGCTATGGACCTTGAGTATGAGGAGCCCTCGGCCTACGAACTTTGGGAAACTGCGCTCAAAAAATTTGAAAGATATGTAGTTAATCAAAATTTTCCACCTGAATCAAAATACCTAGCAGTAGCTAGCGAGGTGCGTGGTTCCCTCGTTATAGTAATCAATTTCATAAGCACGTTCCCAAATTTCGGTCAGTCCGATTTTGCTCGTGATGTTACACATGATTGCCTAAAAAGATTAAGTGAGATTAAGCTCAATATGAAATCTAACCAAGATTATTTTGAAAAAATGCTACATGAATTGAAATCAATACTTATGGAACTCCCTGTATCCTGTTTTTTTCACAGGTGCAGATCAAATTCCTACAGCGAATACAGAATATGTACCTGAACCTAAAAAGATTAAAACACATGAGAAAGAGAAACCATCCCAAAATAGTTCAAATGATAACATGAATACAAATTCAAATAAAGAGAAACCATCCCAAAATAATTCAAAAGATAACATGAATACAGTTTCAAATAAAGAGAAACCATCCACAAATAAGGCAACTACGGTCACATCACGACAAAATGAGGTGTCGGCTGTGCCAGTGCAAAATAGATTTTCAATTTTATCCGAATTACCGGATTCAATGGACACAGCCGACCCTCAGGCTCCTCAACCTGGACCGTCACGGGACAAGCAGACTACAGCAGCTACCAGGCGTAGTGATCAACCGTCCAGGAAGCCTCAAGTAATGCCGCAGCCGAAAAGGGAACCACGCCCACCACCCATAACGGTGATTGGGCATGGTGACCTTTTCAGGATGAATAGGGAATTAAAAGGAAAATTTGAAAAAGACGTAAAAGTAGTTAAAACCCAGGACGGTTTGAGATACTACGCTACCTCGGAGGCAGACTTCCATCTACTCAAAGAATACTTCAAAAATGCAAAGAAAGAATTTTATACATTTCAACTCAAAAAAGATCTGCCTCTGAGGGCTGTTCTAAAGAGGCTTCCCTCCAGCATCACTGCTGATGAAGTCAAGGAAGAACTTAAAGAACTAGAATATCCAATAATATCGGTAAAGCAAATCACCAAAAAAGAAGGAGAAGTTATTACTCCCTTACCATTATATATCCTGGAACTTCAGAACAATGATGCTGGTAGAGAAATATATAACTTAAACCGCCTCTGTTTGACAGTGGTGGCTGTGGAACCATACAAACCTAAGGCTGGCATGAAGCAGTGCTTCAGATGCCAGAAGTTTAACCATACTTTCATGGGGTGCTCCTTGACCCCATCTTGCGTAATTTGCGCTGGTACTCATAGTCATCGTGAGTGTCCGGTGAGAACCGCGGCACTCACGGACAAGAGCCTGCTGAAGTGCGCAAACTGTGGGGAAAAGGGACATCCCGCTTCCTACCGGGGTTGTGAAGCCTATAAGAAAGCAAAAGAGACTTATGAAAAAAGAAAACCAAACCAAAGTCCAACAACCCCGGCGTCCCAACCTCGAACTTTCACAACAAAACCTGTTAATCCTACAGTCTCATATAGTTCTATGGTAAATTCTGGCATCACAGTTAAACCTACTGCAGGCACTGCTCCACGTCAGCCAGGGTCTGTGGCTGCTATACCAATGACGGATCAGGGACAAAAACTTTTCCATGACATTCAGCCTCTGCTGAGTGGTCTGACGACACCTATGGAGAGGTTTGTGTTCCTGACTAACCTGGTGAACTCATGTTTCGGAGATGGCTAGGCATCCTCCACAAAGCTATCTTAATGTCATGGCATTTAATGCCAATGGTGTATCCAAACAGATTCGTGAGTTAATTACTTTTATACAAACAAGAGATATCGACATTCTTCTTCTGAACGAAACGCACTTAAAACCAAGAATGAAATTCCAAATTCCGCAGTACTACACATATAGGAATGACCGCCTTGATGGTCCCCTTGGAGGCACTGCCATCTGTATCAAAAAGTCCATTGGCCATAGGGTGGCCCAAATCCCGGGACTTCAATTTATTGAAGCCACGGGTATCTTCCTACCAATCACAGACCGCGAAACATTATTCATAGCAGCAATCTACAAATCTCCTCGAAGACTTCTGACAAGACACGACTTAGATATCCTCACTTCTATCTCCCCAAGCTATCTGCTTGCGGGAGACTTTAATTCAAAACATCATTATTGGAATTGTCGTGTCCAGAATGTCTCCGGTACAATCCTTCAAAACTACTGCCAACTTCATAACATTGAAATCTCTGCTCCAAGGGAACACACACTGTTCTTCCAACACGCCTACGGTCTCACGTCCGATATTTTGGACATAGTTCTATCAAAGAATGTTGCTATTTCACCACACATCACTACTGTTACAGACGCACTTGACTCTGATCACACGCCAATACTTTTTAAAATTTCATCCACATTTTTATTGTCCTCCCCATTTAAGCTACAACATCATTGCACAGACTGGCAGAGTTACACTAACATGCTTAACCAATGGGTTATGCCTACACTCTCTGTCGAGTCTACGGAACAAATAGAACACACTGTCCTTAATCTACAGGCCACAATAAAAACGGCCATTACACTTGCTACAACGCGACCAAAAGAAACTAATAATACGCGAACAAAATATAACGATCCAACACTTCAAAATTATTTAAATCTAAAAAGGCAGTACCAAAAATGGTACCGCGATTTCGGAGCTCCACATCACAAGCAGCAATACAATCACTATGCTCATTTGGTCAAAAGCCGGCTTAAAGAGCTGAGAAATGCTGATTGGGATTCTTCCCTTCAGCAATTCTCAGACAAAAAGACTCCACCATGGGAGATAATAAAACGCCTCAAAAGGAGTCGAGCTCCGCCTCCTCCCTCAGCCATCCAGTCGGACGGAACTTGGGCGTATCTCCCTAGGGAGAAGGCCCAGGTTCTAGCCGACAATTTCGCGAACCGGTTTAGACCTCATGAGCTTACAACACCGACTCACGAAGCTGAGGTGCAACATACAATCAGTACTTTTCTAGACACAACACACACCTATCCTATACCACCCCTCCTGATGTACAGCTGTGTGAACTACTCAAAGCAATTGTTACCTAACCTCCCGTCCCACCGTGCCCCTGGTCATGATCAGATTTCTAATCTTGCCATAAAACACTTAACTGAAAAAACCTTACTCCTACTCCTACAAATAGTGAACCTTTTGCTTTCGTTTCCACTACTTCCCCGTACGATGGAAGAAAGCAAAGGTAATCGCTATTCCTAAACCTGGTAAAGACCCAACCATACCGGACAACTTGCTTCCAATCAGTCTGCTACCAGTGCTGGGCAAAATTATGTAAAAAATTATTTTGGCAAAATTAAAAATTGCAATTTCTTGAGAGAAAACCTTATTCCTACTCATCAGTTTGGATTTAGAAAAGCCACATAGCACTCCACTGCAGCTTGCAAGACTGGTTTGACCATGTTTGTTACGGGCTTCAACGCTAGGAAAAGTACTGTGGCAATATTTCTTGACATTGAGAAAGCTTTTGATACTACTTGGATAAATGGACTTATTTACAAACTTATCAAATTCAACATTTCGGCTCATTTAATTAAATTGATAGCTAAATACCTCACTAACCGACAATTTTATGTGTCGGTTAGTGGGTATAATTCTGACTGCAAGACCCTCTTGGCGGGAGTTCCTCAAGGTGCGTACTCTCACCTATCCATATAGCCTTTATGTTTCCGACTTCCCTACTTCTCCTAGCGTAAATATCGCATCCTTTGCTGATGATACGTGTCTGTTTTATCAGGCACGTTTTCGTTCCGTACCGTTCCACATTCGTGTGGTCCAAACTGCCCTAAATACAGTCCAATCCTATATGCGTCTGTGGAATATAAAACTAAAATGCAAATAAAACAAACTTCGTTGTATTTGCAAAAACCCACAACCGCACTCCTGCCCGACTCACCTTAGGAGCTCTTAGAATCCGTCCAGAGACTTCAGCCAAGTATCTTGGAATCCATTTGGATTCCAAGCTTACGTTCAAAATTCATATTGAAAATCTAAAACATAAAGCAAAACGCTGCCATTGCTCTTTTATATCCATTTTTCAAGTCGCCTATGCTATCTACCAGGATCAAACTTACTTTATATCAAGTTGCGATCCGCAGCATGTTGCTGTACGGTTGTGAAGCCTGGAGTATCCTAGCTGCTGGACATAAGAAAAAAGTTCAAATAATTCAGAATAAATGCTTGAAAATTATACTTTCAGCTCCACTGCGCACTAGGATCTCAGTACTTCACGACCAAGCACAGATGCCCTATATTGCCGATACAATTGAAAAAAGAGTTGTGCACATGATGCAACATATAGAAAATCATGAGAATCCAATTGTTCACAATATAGGGCGTATGCTACAGCAACGTGCTGTACACCGAAACATATTCACCAGAGACCCCGATGACGGTCCACTTATATGATACCTGCTACGGTAATGAACACATAAGCCGCAAGACAGCAAGGCTAAGGAACAAAACCCCTACTGAATAAACACAATGGTGTTTGGCCGCCAAGGGACCTCAACTGGTTCCCAAAAAGCGGCACACTGGGCAATGCTAGTCATTGCCACAAAACAGTCAGTCAGTCATCCCAACTATTCTAAAAAAAATATAAAAAACGTTAAACTAAGGATATATAAAACTGTTATCCTTCCAGTTATGTACGTGCGAAGTGGTCTCTAATTCTAAGGGAAAATAGATTAAACTATTTCAGATTAAAAAGTTTAGGAATGTGTTTTGACCAAAGAGGAACTAACAGAGGGATGGATGGAGAATGTTACATACCAATGAGCTACATGATCTTTGTTGGAAACCAGATCAAGTAAGGACAGTTTTTCTCGACAACGTTAACTTCCAATGCGGAAAAACTATGAACTTAAAGAATGTGGTAAGGGGGAGAAAGGGTTGGAGGTAGTAGACCCTTGTCTCAGGTTGCAGTGACAAGTGTTTATTATCCGCCAGTCGCGTATAGTAAGTTAGTGATAATGTTAAGTGTGAAAGTTAGACCCTATATTCACAGTATGTAAGCATTTATGTCTGCCTGACAATAGTTGGAAGTCAGTGCTGATTTAATTTCTCTGTACTGTACGTCACATTATCCAGAAACCTGTAGGAATACAACCTCTGACGATCTTTCATTAACTTCTTCTATTTCAAGTAGGTCTACCACTATATTTTGCTACTGATTATACCACTTGCCCAGTCATTCGCTTGTACCAACGGTGGAAGGAGACATTTTCCCCCTCTTCAACACTAGCACCAATGCTTCCCCTCACCGGCCAAAACGTTAATGCGGTCGAGTAATAAATCTAGTGGATTGCGATGGGCAGGTCATGTTGTACGACAGAGGAATAAAGAGGGGTAGAAACTTCTTGTAAGAAAACCTAAGAAAAAACGTTCAATAAATAGGCTAAGAATGATATAAGAGTATATATAATTACAATGGTCGACAAGATTTTCTTCACAAGAAATCTGATTAGTGAATCTAGCGCATTTTTCCATACTGAATTCAGATATGTAATCAGAATTTTCCCGTCAGGCAGTTTTTTTTTTGTGACAGCTACTTTTTTTAATTGATTTTAGCATTCTCTTCTTCCGGACTTCTTTCCGGAAAATCTTGGAGCTGTCTCTGATGAGCACGGCGAGCGTTTTCATCAGCAAATTTCCACAATGGAAAGGAGGTATCAAGGCAAGTGGAGTTCTAATATGCTGGCTGACTACCGTTGGACCAAGAAGAGAGAAGTTCCAGATGCAAAATATGCCCCAAGATCACTATCTACCACATTCTATGTAAGTCAGAATGAGTTAGATGGATTTTATTAAAAATTATAATAAATGTAAATGAATATCACAGAAAACTTTTGCCTGATAGGAAAAAACTGAAATGATATTTAAATTCAGGATGAAAAATACTTCTAAAATCATATATGTTTATTCTTGTGAAAGAAGAAAAGTTCATTTTTTGTCGACCAGTGTTATTAATCTTGATTTGATGGAGGTAAATTATACAAGGAGTAAATGGAAAATATCAGGATAGAGATGTATGGAGAGTATATGTCAGGGCAAATATAGACCATCGATTTCGTTTTACCAATGAGTTTTATTAGTATTATTGTCATTATTATTATCACTTATTATCATCATCATCATTAATATCACTATTATTACAGTCATTATCACTATTATTATCATCATTATAACTATTATTGTTATTATTATTATTATTATGAAAGTACTTGTCAAAAGGTTTTCAAACAAATAAAGGATTACGACAGGGATGCTGTATACGTCCAACATTATATAAGATTTATACCGACTATTTAACTCATGTCCCAAATGGGAGTCAATGACCAATCACGTTTCAATTAATTCTGTTTTACAACCAATCAGAGTCGTGTTTCACGAAATATTTATCAGTGTTAAATTTACCATATTAAAGAAAGCTCCTCCTTTTTAATATTCTGAACAGGTCTGACCATTATTTTGCAGTGACTGAGCCTGCGAGAAATACGGCTACCAGACTGTATATATAGTGCATAGATGGCAACACATAGCGCTTGCAGGAGTTAATATAAAAACATTTGTAGCAATTTATTATACCACCAAAAAAAGAAACCACTGTTTGCACTTTCTTAAATGTATTTTTTCCCAGGTAATAATCCAGAAAAATATAATTGTCATATTTACATCATACGACATCAGAAATGAATCAGTATACAGTTTGATGTTTCATTTTTACTCCACTAGAGAGCATTCTTACAATATTGCGTTCCTTTAGCAATAAATAGTATGATCTGGTTGCAGTGATAAACAAAAGAAGCAGATGAAGCGTACCTATCGTTTCTCATTTGTTTTCAAATATCGCCGTTTACATTAAATATATAAATATTTTAAAATAACTATAGTTAAGTAATGATTTGTTAGTAAACAGCTTAATTTTATTCGTTAAATAGTCCTAACAAATGCCACTCTTGATTTCCAAATTCTCTAGATAAATTCACTCTTACTTCGTGAGTAGTGAATTTATCGATAATTTGGAAATCACTCGTGGCATTACTTATGAAAAATCTATTGAAGAATGAAAAAAGAAATGTAAACCGATGGGAATACCACTAGATGATAATTCAACAATATATACACTCCAGTTTGCAGATGACCAATTGATATTGGCTCAAGAATTTGAAGATATAGAATACCTCAGTAGAAAATTAATACAAGAATATAGTTTATGGGGTTTAAAGATCAATATGGATAAATCTAGATATATGACAATAGGGGATCTTCCTCAAGATTTAATACTAGAAGAAAATTTAGGGACAATTAAATACACTGAAGAATATAAGTATTTGGGAATTAAAATTACTAACGATGGAAAACAAGAAACAGAGATAAGAAACAGGATCAATATAGGAAAGTATGCTATATCTGCCCTAAATGGAATAGTATGGGACAAATATATCTTCAAAGAAATAAAAAAAAACTAGTTTTAATACAATAATCTGAAGCATTATTACCTATGGAGCTGATGTGTGGACTTTAAATGCACAAATGAAAAACAAATTACTCGCCACTGAAATGGACTACTGGAGACGTGGTGCAAGAATATCCAGGAAGGATAAAATCAGAAATTCATATATATAAAAGAAAAAATGCAGGTACAATATTCAATATTAGATTTTATAAAGAAGAAACAATTAAATTGGTACGGACACATTAAAAGGATGGAAGAAGCAAGACTACCTAAGATAATCACAGGGAAGGAAAAAGAAGGGTAGACCAAATATTACGTGGATTCAGGGAATCAATGGAACTAAAAGGGAATGGGAAATAGAAGAAGACATATGGATGAACAGACAAGAATGGAAAAATGTGTTGAAACAAATGTGTAGTGAACTGTGAACATGGTACCGGAAAAATGTATATTCATTGTAAAAGCCGGAAAAATAAAAAAAAATTATCATCATCACCATTATAATCATCGGGATAATGACCTTTCATCGTACGCATCGTCCCCAGTACCATCCCCCGTCGGGGCAAGTTTCCATGGACTGGTTTTTCGGGGGTTTTTCCTCACCTGTAGGGAAGATGTCAGTAATCTTTAAGATACAAATAATCCACGAATATTATTCACTTTTCACATTCACTCATCATACTTTCGATATATTTATTGAATGATTAGTGAATAGTGTGTCTTATCGTACATGTTTTTGCTGTCTCGGGAAGGGCCGGCATATATCTAATTAAGGCCCTCCATGCCCTTACGTGGAAAAAAAAAAAATTGTTTTTGATCCAATGTTTAAAAAATTTCTCCAGACAGATCGTGTCATTGAAAGGCCCAGGCGGCCTGGAACATGTAAAAAAAATACCTAAACGGTAGAATATTACAATGTTATTTTTTTATTAGTTTTCTAATACTTCTATGTTTTAGATTAAATTACTGGATTATTCGGAGAGTTTAAACTTGCTGTTGTAAGCCTATGTTTTCCCTTTACAGAGATTTAGGCGCTCTCCCCCTACAGGGAAGACATTGAACCATACTAATTTAGTAACACTTGTTTTCGTATTGATGTCATTTTGAGTGGTCCGTGGTCAGCGTTCCGCCTCATACTGACATCTAGGAAACCAAGGTAGTACTAGGACGGGAAAGTTCAGTAAATTTTGCTTAGAGGCTTTTCATTCAGGCTTAAGGATTTGTTACGAGCCTGAAAATCTTCAGACTCGGGACCCACGGCTTAAAGTCCCTCCCGCAGGACTTTCTCCTTGGATTTTTCCGTCCTAAAACATCCATCGACCCCGGCCGCGTTTGAACCCGCGACTTTCGGGACCAGAGGCAAGGAGCATATCCACTAGTCCACCGCGGCCGAAAAAGTAAAAATAAGAAATGAATTATTATTATTATTATTATTATTATTATTATTATTATTATTATTATTATTATTATTATTACATAGTATTTTACCCAAGAGCAGCTCTTTTACTGCAAACTCAGCATTATCCAAACATTCCTTACCTTAGCCTTCCTTCTTGTATCTTCATAAAATCCATTTATTTTAATATTGTCTATCATCTGATGTATTTTTCCGCCTCTAATAACCTTCTTTCCGTTAACCATTCCTTCTAGAGCATCCGTCAGAAGGTAGTTTGTTCTTAGCCAATGGACAATCAAATTTCTTTTCCTCTTCTTTATGAGTTCCAGCAATGTTCTTCCTTCACCCACTCTGTCTAGCACATATTTACTTTTGATTTTATCTGTCCATTTTATACGCTCCATATCCACATCTCAAGAGCTTCCAGTCGCTTTTCCTCATTCCGTTGTAATGTCCAAGTCTCTGCACCATACAACGCTACACTCCACACGAAGCACTTCACTTGCCTCTTCTGTATTCTTTATCCAAAGGCCCGCATAAAATGCTTCCCGCCTTGTTAAAAGCTTATTTTGCCATTACTATCCTCTGCTTTACTTCTTGACATTATTATTATTATTATTATTATTATTATTATTATTATTATTATTATTATTATTATTATTATATTAGCTTTTTACCCGGGGCTGCTCGGGTACGTATTTGTCCCAATTTTCTTGCATCAATCAGTTCAGCTACTTAGAAACTATGGATTTGACACTAAGTAATTTTGGGCATTTTGTTTTTCACTCCTCTCCATGCCATTGGAGGCTGAACTAGGATTTAAACGCCATCGAAAGTGTCACTAATAATCTCAGCGATGGCGAAATCTATGTATTAGACACTAATATAAGCCCTAGTCTATTTTTTAGATGTCAATCCCTGTCATCTCCCTCCTAGGGCGGAATTCATGAAACCATATTTACGCAAAGAGCAACTCTTTTCCCTCTCTATGACGTAGAGAAGGGGAAAGAGTCGCTCTTTACGTATAGATGGTGTCATGAATTCCGCCCCTAGAGGTGCTATGGATCTCTTTACTCCCCACAATATATTCTATAATTTGTAAGTTATATCTCTGCAGAATCCATTAACATTTCACCAGGCATTTTAGAGTTATGCTAGAACATGAATCGGTAGTTTTCGGTTTTCACATGTCAACCTCTTTTACCCGTTTAGGGGTTTTTTAATTCAAATCTGGCGTGAAAGTACTTCCGATGGAAGGAAATCTCAGGATATTTGCGCTTTTAAAGATCCGTCGATTTTTTTCTGGATTTGAACCCGTGAATCTCAGAATCAGAGGCCAGTATGGTAACTACTAATTCACCAGGACCGAAAAAAAAACAAGAAGGAAAATAAAGAAAGAAAGAAAAAACAAAGACAGAGGGAAATAAGGGAGGAAGAACATAAGGATAGAAATAAATAAACAAAAATAAATTAAATAATTAATTAATTAAAGGATTAATTAATGAAAGGAATAAAGAAAGTGGAATAAAAATTTAATATAAGGCAGATCTAAAATAAAATTGAATTATTCAAGAAAATTACATTATAAACAATTCTAGTTTGGAACACTACGGAGATTAACAGCAGGTAAGTTTCAGTGGTAGCCGAAACTTGTTTGTTAACGGATTGTGTTTGTTTACATTGACAAATAGCGTAGTACAGAGAACAGTTGAAGGCAAATATGAGAAGTGGATTATACGCGTCTTAACATTACTGTGCACAAACCACCAGGGGTTGCTTTGCATTCAACGGCCGTTCTACTTAAATATTTAACATAAGAGCATGGTCCGATCTCAGACTTCAGACTGTGGTTACACCTGCAACAATGGATTATGGTATTACAACAGAACTTGTGTTGATGTTATTTATTTTAGGTGAATATGCAATGGTCAAATCTAAATATAATAGCCTACATTGTGTAATCACTCTCCTTAATTAAATTAAACTCAGAATATTATGTTTCAGTCTCCTAAATATAATGCGACTTATGTCCCAAATGGGAGTCAACGACCAATCACATCTCAATGATCTTTGTTTTAGAACCAATGATAGTCGTGTTTCACCTCGTTCTTTATCGATTTCTCTTTACGAGCTCCTGCTTTGTGATAAAGAAAGCTCCTCCTTTTTAATATTCTCAACAGGTAAGAGCATTACTTTGCAGTGACTGACTCTCCAATAAATATACATTGATACAGGAAATAATAAACAGATTCCTTCGAACTGCACATTTGATAATTGTGTGTTCAATAATCGTGTTTTTAAATAATGATTTTACTGAGTTGATTACTAACTAACTCACTGACACTATCGAATCCGTAGGTCCATGGCTGCGCGGTCATAAGCTCTCCATATGTCTCTATCCTGAGCTAATGTTTTCCAATCATTATTGAGTTGTTTACTACAAAAATAATTAATAGCATATAATGTTGGTTATAATATACAGTTTAATGTGTTTCATTTTTTCTCCACTAGGGTGCATTCTTACAATATTCCGATCCGGTGGGTTATCGCTGATTCCGATCCTATTTGACAATAAAATACATGATCAAGTTGCAGTGAACAAAGAAATTAATCATAACTAAACATTTATTTGTTTTCAAACATTGCCTTTTACATCAAATATACGAATATATTAAAATACCGGTAACTAGACCCATAATTAAATAACGATTTGTGAGTAAACAGTTTAATTTTATTAGTTAAATAGTCCTAACAAATGCCACTCTTAATTTACAAATCCTGCAGATAAATTCACTCGTCATTTCGTCATATCAAGTCATTAGGGTAGAAATTCAATTCCAAGCGTGAAAGGACCGAATATTGTCTTAGACACTTGTGCTTTTTAACGTGCACAAAATCTACGAAATGTGGTCGAAGAAAATTATAGAATGCTCAATAGTATAACGCTCTTAAAAATCCAGCCATTACTGCCAAGTTCAAACCGGCGAACCTTGAAACCAAAAGAAAAGATGATAACCACTACCAGGACCGACAAAATATACAAGTAGGATTATAAGAATAGTAATATGCAGAGTGCTCTAAAATTCCCCTTACAAACTTCTAGGACTTGTAGAGGGGACTGAGTCTCTAGAATTAGAAACCATATCCGCAAAACTAGCGTTTCTGTGCTATAGACGTTTGAAAACACGAATTGTCTGAACGTATGTCACGTGACTCACCAAGTAATAGCATCGCGATTCGTCTAAATCGAAAATTTCCCTATCTAGTATTATAAGACTTGGTGATATTTAAAAAAAAAATCAGAATTTTTAGAAATTTTGAAAACTGCAAAAAAAAAATTGATTGTGGAGGGTGTATCCGGAATTATTAATGCAAGTCATGATTCAGTTTCCATTTTGTTTCTTTGGTTATTTGTGATCCCACAACAGACCCGGAGGCCCTTGGGGTAGTGGGAGGTTAAGGCTCCCACTTTTCTACACAATCGGCACTTTGTCAGCCGGGTTGTCAGCCCTGCATGACGGCCGCCTTTACCCTCAGAACAAGCGTCTGGTACTCATTTCCGTTAGATGCTGAGTCTACTCCAGGGCCATAGTGCCGCCAGAGGGTTTGGGTCAGTTTAAAAATCCTGACCCCAACGGGACTTGAACCCTCAACCCTCCGGCTTGTAGCTCAGTGCCTTAACCACTACGCTACGGCGTGCCCCATTTCTTTGGTTATTAATGAGTTTAATTGTAAAACAAGTGATGCACTGTGTCACGCCTCATAATAAATTAATTGTAAAAGTGGTCGCGTTAAAAACTTGTTTTCAAACGGCTGTAGCACGGAAATGCTAAGTTTCCGGACTTGGTTTCCAATTCTAAATATTATCAACTCAGTCCCCTCTACAAGTCCTAGAAGTTTGTAATGTGAATTTTAGAGCAACGTGTATAATTGTATTGAATGTTGCGTAACATATTTTAATGCATGTAGTTCTCATTTATGTAACAAAGCCACAGAAATATGAGAGAATATTAAACCGGTATGTTTAGACAGGTGAAGTCAGAGTTTGCTTAAGCTGTGTTGCTCAAATTTTGCTTGTATTACAAAGTGAGTGAGTACATTGTTAACTGTGCCACCCTTCAGTCCTAGGAAATGGTTAATATTACCTGGAAACGTGGACGATGTCAAATATTCACAAGTGACCTATATACGAAACCTCAGCCGTGTCTCCTTTTCCACTATTTCCAGCTAACGATAAATAATTTCAAAACCAAACTGGGCTTTCCTAGAATTTAAAAAAACTGTTGTTTTTTGTGACATGTTATTTAGAAAAATCAACTGCGGCCAATAATTTATTTAACAAGTTTTCTTTAGTTAAAAAACAATAATAAAAATAATAAATAAATTGTTAGATTGGCCCACCTTCAAAAATGTAGAAGTAAATGAGCTACTTTTATATGGGAGGAAATGTAGAAAGGGGTTAGCTAATTTTTTTACTTTTTTTTTATTTTAATGTTTTAACATAACTTATTTAATTTTCAGCAGATCCAACAAAAAGAAAATAGAGAGGAAATGACGTTAAGTTTCTGAGAGAACATATATTGAGGTTGGGGGTTGAAATCCTGCCGGAATATATAGTTTTAAAGACATACAGTCCTGAGTAGTTTGTTACTTCGAAAGATAAGTAAAATAAACTTACAGCACCTAAAAAACCTTAGCCTGAAATAAGAAGCTTATTATGCCGGCACTTTCCCTGCCGATATTCGAATTGCAACACCAATGACCTGAATTGTTAAAGAGCATCATTAAATAAAATATAATTATAATACATTAAACATATACATTTTATTTACCAATGCATATCAAATTTAACTCTTAAATTGACAATATACTAATTTCTCATGCCTATTATTTAAATATGGCGGATCACACTGAAAACAAAATCTCGCATGACTGTAATTATTAGGTTTATTGTGTAATTCGAACACATTTAAGTTATTACTGTTTGTCCGTTTTCATCTGTTTCATTCATTGATAGGTCATCGGTTGATTAATGTCTTTGACATCGTACGATTCCCAATAGCCAATTTTGTCGGTCTATCCAATCTCCTGGTTGTAGATGTTTCTCCTTCATATATAAATATATTCCCTGACTCCAGGAGGTTTTAGGTCTTCCTCTGCCTCGTCTTCCCTCACTGTTTGATTCATCATCATCATCATCTGCATTCATGGATTAGGCCTGTTGACCCGTTCCGACTTCAGCCCATCTCTTTCTGGGTCTGCCCACATCTCGAGTGCCTTTAGGTTTGTATTTTGTTATTTGTTTTGGATATCTATCTTCATTCATTCTGTCTATGTGTTGCTTCTTGTCTATATGTATCTATTTTATCAGTTATTGCAAATATTTCAAGTTCCTGTCTTATTTCTGTGTTCTTGATTCTGTCTTCCTTAGTGCACCCTTTAACAGATCTCAAAAATTTCATTTCTGCCGCCGTTATCCTACTTAGATCTTGTTTTTTATGTATTCAGGCTTCTGATCCATAGAGCAGTACCGGTACTGGCAATGTTTTATAAAATTTCAATTGGGTCTCTCTTGTTGTTTTATTATTTAGTGATCGTTTTATCGTACCACATATTCCCTGGAATTTTGCTATTTTATTAGTTATATCATTATCACAATTAAATGAAATGTCACATCCTAGATAATTGAGATGGTTCACCTGTTCTATGATTTTGTTTCCTATTACTATTTTGGATCTGATTTGATTTTTCCCTTGGAATGCCATTACCTTAGTTATTTTTATGGATATTTTGAGATTATATACTGTTTGATTCATAATACTAAATGAATCGAACCAATTGATGTATCCTATAGAATACTTTGCCATTAAAGGGATAATAAGTTTATTGCTTGGTAGGAGATATATCCATAACTTTAGGTCTGTGTAGAAATATTTAAGTTGAGAAAAAACTAATTAGTAGGTCATTTACTAGCACTTCTCCAATTGTATATGAAGAAAATTATTATGACACGATTATTTCACAAAATACAAATATTTTTTCTCCTTTTCGATTTTTCTCCATTCTACACGGTTTTAAAATCACATGACATAATTGCTATTTCCAATAATGTAGTTATTTTACACTTAAACAATGCGGCATCAGTTGAGTGTAAAGGAAGGTTTGTTTATAAATGAAAAGTAAGAGTATTAGATTTGGTTGTTAGTGATTTACCAGGAAATCTAAATATTTTAAAACAGAGAAAATGTGATTATTAATTTAACTAATTTTAACGTAGATCCTTTACGTTTTAATTTTAATTATTTGTTCTATTGTACGTTTCCATTCCAGGCCACCTTATCTTGCATGGTTTTTCTATAGGTGTCGCTACTGTTTGCATTATTACTAGACTACTCGCAGCAAACGAAGTATTCATACGACTACAAAAAAAAGAACTATACATTTTATGCCTTTCAGTTTACTAAGCATTAAGTATTTTTTAATCGTGTTTTAGTTTTTTAAACTTTTAATTTTTATATTGCGATATACCGACGCGCTCTGAAATTGAACTTGATCACTAGTTCGGGGAGGCCCTCCATGCCTTTTCTGTAGTCAAAAAAGTATGTGTGTAATCCTTAATTAAAATCCCTCTCCCGACAGATCGTGCCACTGTAAGGCCCTGGTTTGTATGACAAATAAAATAATCTAAAAGATGACAGATTAAACTGCGAGGGATGAAATATACTGACTCGGAGAGGGCCATAACATGTACGAAGAGAGAAAGTCTGCCTAATGTAAAATATAAATTCTATCGTGCTTTTCGTTCTCAAAACGAAAATACACACTAAAGTTTGGATACTCTTAAAACAAGATTGATTGCAAACAATATTTTATTAGTTTGTTTATGTTACTTATATATTGTACCATCAGATAATAGTATTTAAGAAAACAATTTTACAGAACGATTTACAGAATTTCATTCGATGTGGTCTTCAAAATAATTTACCCTATCCGTTAAACTCTATAAATCCGAAAACGTGATTTCTTACTTTCTTAGGATTGCTTGAAAATAAATTGCTTAGAAATATTTTTGAACCAAAGAATACATACAGGTGAATGGAGAGAATTTCGTAACACTGAGCTACATTACCTTCAGAGAATTTACCGTAATTTTAACATAAAATTATAAAATTGTACCATGTTTTTCAGTTTGTTCAACTGTTAAAAAAGTAATTAAAACATTGTGTTATAATGTTTTAATTATTTTAACAGTTGATGAGACTACAAAACAAGGTACAATTTTATAATTTTATGATATAATTATAATTTTTATATTATCTGACTGACAAACACCTCAAACAAATTTTACCATGAACTTTATTGGTATTTTTATACATTATCTTTGTGAGAAACCTTATGCAATTAGAACAGTTAATGGACAGAACATGTGGCACAATTTCTTTTTCACTACTTACTCACTCACTCACTCACTCACTGGCACTATCGAACCCGTAGGTTCATGGCCGCGCGGACATAAGCTCTCCATACATCCCTATCCTGAGCTAATGTTTTCCAATCATTCCCTGTATAATCTACTTCCTTCAAATCATAGTTAATGTTATTCTCCCATCTTATTCTTGGTCTACCAACTGGACAATCAGTAATAAAATGGCGGTAAGTACGTATTTATTGTTTTATATTGTTTCAAATAAAGTTCAGTTCATTTAAAATGCTGTTATTTGTATATTAACACTACCTTTTGTATATATTTCTGTATATACATTGTACGCAGTATACACAAAGGGCAGTGGTTTTACTTCCCGCTGCGAGAGAACAATATAGAATAATAAATACGTACTTACCGCCATTTTATTACTGATTGGTGTCACAGCCTGCTGTAGCCGCGAGGGGGCTTATGGCCAAGTGTTCAATGACAACCAAAACTTTTCAAGCTCTATACATCGATTTCTGCGAAGTGGATTATAATTTATTTTAATAACAAGTAAATCAAATTATTTCGAATAAATAAATAAATTATATTTTAATTAAACATACTGGCGGCCGAATTTTAATAGGAAACTCGGCACAAATGTATTCAGTAATTCACAATTTTATGAAAAAAAATTGATTTTGTTCATACACTCGATGAACGTAGTAATCTTGCAGCCGGATCTTGGACTATAAATCAATCCATTTTAGTAGAAATAAGCTTTAAACTCAATGTTTTATTCAACTGCCAAGTTTCTGCACCGTATGTTAACGTGCTTCGAATTATGGATTTATAAATGTATAATTGGTATCCATTCATATGTTGTTATCCCACAAAACTCCGTTTAACATTGCTATTATATTACTGATCTGCCTTTTTGAATTGATGTCATTTTCTTGCATAAATTTTGAGTTAATTTTGATCCCCAGGTAATTAAATTCTTCACATCCTTTGATACATCCCATTATTATTATTATTATTATTATTATTATTATTATTATTATTATTATTATTATTATTATTACTTACTTACTTACTCACTGGCACTATCGAACCCGTAGGTTCATGGCCGCACGGACATAAGCTCTCCATACATCCCTATCCTGAGCTAATGCTTTCCAATCATTTCCTGTATAATCTACTTCCCTCAAATCATAGTTAATGTTGTTCTCCCACCTCATTCTTCGTCTACCAACTGGGCGTTTTCCTTCTGGCTTTCCTACAAGAAGTTTCCATGCACGTCTTTCATTCCCCATACGCGCAACATGTCCTGCCCATCGCAGTCTACGGGACTTAACTGTTCTTATTATATCTGGCTTCCTATAAAGACCGTGTAGTTCATTGTTATGTAGTCTTCTCCATTCACCTGTCTGTTCATCTCTCTTTGGTCCAAAAATTTTCCTAAGAACTTTATTCTCAAATACTCGTAATCTCCTTTCCTCCCTTAAAGTAAGAGTCCATGTTTCGCACCCATATAATATAACTGGTAGAATAATAGTTTTATATATTTTCAGCTTAACGTTTTTTTGAAAGGAGTTGGGACATCAAAAGTCTCTGCAATGCATAATAGCATGCATTTCCAGAATTGAGCCTATGTTTAATTTCTTTGTGCATCTCATTCCTATTTGTGATTATTGTTCCTAGGTATTTGAATTCAGCCAATTCCTCAAAATTTCCCTCATTTGTCATTAGCTGTCCATTTCCATTATATAATGTATTTCTACGTGTGACCATATATTTAGTTTTACTGATATTTACTTCCAGTCCTAATTTCTTAGTGTTACTCAATAGTGTGTGCGTGTTGGCCTTTAGTATCTCCTCGCTATCGGCCAGTAGTACTACATCATCAGCATAAACTAACAGCTTATTAATACCATTCAGTTGTAAGCCTTCCTCATTCTCTAAAGATTTAATGGCATGCTCTAGTACAAAATTAAATAGTAGAGGAGATAGTGTATCTCCTTGCTTCAACCCATACTGGATTTCAAAAGTGTCTGAAAACTGTTTGCCTACACGCACCCTACTCGTTGAGCCATTTAGACACATTCGTATAAGTCTAACTAACTTTTTAGGAATTCCGAACTCCAGCAGGATACTATATAACTTCTCCCTCTTAATTGAATCATATGCTTTTTGGAAGTCTACGTATAGTTGATGTACAGTACCATTATATTCCCATTTCTTTTCTAAAATCTGTCTTATACTAAAAATCTGATCTGTTGTAGACCTGTTTCTTCTAAATGCACATTGATGATCTCCTAGAATGTCATCAATATAGGGAGTAAGTCTGCTTACTAATATATTTGTTAGAATTTTGTACGAAGTTGAAAGTAATGAGATGCCCCTATAGTTGTTGCAATCAGTTTTATCTCCTTTCTTATAAATTGGTACGATAATTGATTCCTTCCATTCATCTGGAAGAGCTTCTTTTTCCCAAATCATACTAAGCAAACAACGTATCTTGTCCATCAATTTTTCTCCCCCTGATTTTATCAGTTCTGCTGGGATCTCATCTGAACCTGATGCTTTATACATCTTCAATTTTTCAATTGCCATTTCAACCTCTAATGCACTTGGCTCTGAGACTAGCATTTCTGCTGTCTGTAACTTATCCTCCTCAATGTCCTGTTCTGTATGTACATTTAATAGCTGATTAAAATAACTTTTCCATCTATTTAATATACTCTTGGAATCTGCAATCATATCCCCATTTTCATTCCGAATTATGTTTGTTCTAGCCTGAAACCCTTTCTTCTCTATACTAATTCCCTGATATAATTCTCTAATGTTCCTATTTTTTGCATTCATTTCAAGATCATTAATCTTCTCTCTCAAATATTCCCTCTTTTTACTCTTTAGTAACTTGGTGGTTTCCCGTCTAACACTACCCAATTGCTCTAAATTTACTTCATTTGGCTCGTGGTAACCATTTCATTTTTGCTAGCTTTCTTTTCTTTACAATGTCGGCACATTCCTCATCAAACCATTTCTTGTTTTGCCTCTTTTTTAAACAACCAATGCTTTCTGATGCTGACAATTTAATAGTATCTCTCATAGCCTCCCATTCTTTATTTATATCAGTTTCTTCTTCGTTTGCCACATTGTCATCTGAAGATTCCAGTATTTCAAATCTATTAGCAATTTTGATTTGGTATTCTTGCCGCATTTAATCATTTTTCAAGTTTTTTAATTCATATTTTACAGAATCATCTTTAGCGTTTGTTCCTCTCATAAGCGATAGCCGTTGTCTGATTTTCACCCTGACCAGATGATGATCTGAATTGCAGTCTGTCCCTCTAACTGATCTAACATCAATGATGCTACTGTGCCAGCGTTTATCCACTAATACATGATCTATCTGGTTCCGAGTTTCTCCATCTGGGGACGTCCAGGTGTATTTATGAATATTCTTATGCTGAAATGTTGTGCTCTTAACAATGAGATTCTTTGATGTGGCAAATGTGACTAATATAACCCCGTTGTCGTTACTATCTTCATGAAGACTGAATTTGCCTATTGTTGGTTTGAATATATCTTCCCGCCCCACTTTTGCATTAAAATCTCTAAGACAATTTTCATATGATATCGTGAAAGGCTATCAAATAAGCATTCTAATTCTTCATAGAACTCATCCTTGATCTTGTCATCTTTATCTTCTGTGGGGGCATGTACATTTACAATTATAAAATCATGTCGTTTACCCTTTAGAATTATGTATGATATCCTATCACTAACAAACTTAATATCTCGGATAGCGGATAGGATCCTCCTCCTGACTAAAAAACCCGTTCCAAATGCAGGTCTTTCTGCACCCCCATAGTATAATGCAAAGCTTCCTGATTCCTGACTACCTTCTCCTGGCCACCTAACTTCCTGTAAAGCGACTATATCCAAGGGCGATTTATCCAATTCCCGTGTTAATATCTCTAGTGCCCCGCTATTGTATAAAGTCCTAACATTCCATGTTCCTAGGAACATGTCCCTGTGTTTGAGCCTTTGGCATGGGTTCCCTGAAGTAGTCCCCGCCCGGAGAACCGAATGGGGGACTATTTGACCTCCTTATTATTATTATTATTATTATTATTATTATTATTATTATTATTATTATTATTATTATTATTATTATTATTATTATTATTATAGATGATAAACAGTAATATTTTTTTATTATTGTCTATCATTTATGGGCTATTACTATGCTGTACTTGACATATATAAGCTAAACGTTTTAATTGATGGATGAAACTTTTTCCTCACTAGTACGTAACAATTAAATAACTAAAAACATAAATATATGAAGCTATATCATCGTATTACATAAATTTATAGTATTATTATTAAAACGTGGTACTGCACACACAATTAAATTTATACCGGTAGGTAATTCGTTTTATAAAGTTTATAAAGGCAGAAACATTTCTTAATATAGTGTAAAGGGGACGTAGATTATCTGGCAAGAATTAAAGGTTATAGGATGTATTTTTCGAAAATACAAATGAATAAAAAAATTGTCGAAGGAATCGAATCCTGGCTTTTATATATATATTTCATCTTCTTGTAAGTGGTTTAATGATCTACGCTACTCGACCGTCGGATACTAGTTGTCTAAATACTGGTTGACTTGTACTTTTACACTATGCACGAGAGTTGAAGTATTTTAAATGTCGCAATTTGAGTAATACTGTATATGTCGAACACTCGTAAATATCTAGAAACATGTCTCGTTCGGTATTCAACTATTTAAGACGATTAAAACCAAATACAGCGTATTTAAAACATTTAACAATGTGTTACTTCTTGAACCAGAGCTTCAGCTTTTCGAGCATGCGCAGTGAGCCGTAACAGGGACTGCTTTTTGGAGGGGCTCATTATTTTTGTTGCTAAGTGAACATTTAATTTTAAACCTCTGTATATTTGAGCTATTTATAAACTAAAATATGTTAAGTTGTTTGATGCTCTATTGGTGCCTATCAGAGATTAAAATTATATCTGCTTCGTGCAATATAAATAATAATTTACTTTGTCACCTCGTGAAAGAGAATTTGTATTACTGAGTTATGAACAGTTTTCATGTGGTAAAACGTGCGAACAATGGTGGAGTGGTGGGAACATTGATTCGTTAGCTAATAGTCTTGTTGCATGTTAACCGTAACACCGAGATAAGATAAGCTAGATGACTTCAAAGTGTCAAACAAGTATACATCAGCAATCATTCATAACTTATTCTTTGATTATCGGTTTTCACTACTTGCTTTCATTTTTTACAGTATTTTCTTAATTGGTAATAAGGGAAATTATGGGTGTACAAGAGGAGCCGGACATAATACACATTATAGAAAAGAAAAGATTACAGTGGTATGGCCATGTCAAAAGAATGCCAGAGCAAAGATTGCCAAAAATTGTTATGGAACGGATCCCAATGGAAAGGCGGAAGAGAGGAAGACCGAAGAAAACTTGTATAGAAGGGGTACAAGCAGCTATGAATATCAGAGGATTGGACGAAGATCAATGGATGGACAGAGAGGAATGGCGTTTGATTTCCGGAAGACGGCGGTAGCTGCCATGATACCGGATGATGATGATGATGATGATGATGGCAGACGTAACGATCAAATGGTTAAAATCAGTAAAGAATTGCATGATTGAATAATGAGTAAACATTTGTGAGTCTCTAGATCAGCCATAATCAACTGTTGACCTATTCGATTCCAAGCATCATTCCTCATAGGAGCGTAGTAAGAGAGCACTTGAAAGAGGACATAAGGAGAAGTGTTTAACGCTTCCTAGACACCAGAGTGGCGGTTATGTGCAGTACGAGTCAAGTGCCATGGAGGATAGTAAATCATCTCTTCATAGGAGGAAACATTTTATTATAGAACAAGATAATGCTGCGAAGTGTTTTAATTTTTAATAAGACATTAACTTTAAATTTATTTATTTTATTATTATTATTATTATTATTATTATTATTATTATTATTATTATTATTATTAACTAACTAACGCACTGGGTCTATCGAACCCGTAGGTTCATGGCCGCGCGGACATAAACTCTCCATACATCTCTATCCTGAGCGAATGTTTTCCAATCATCCCTTATATATAAAATACTTCCTTCAAATAATGGATAATGTCATTCTTGGTATTATTATTATTATTATTATTATTATTATTATTTTTATTATTAACTAACTCTAGGGGGCACGCCGTAGCGTAGTGGTTAAGGCACTACACTACAATCCAGAAGGTCGAGGGTTCGAGTCCCGGTGGGGTCACGATTTTTAAACTGATCCAAACCTTCTGCCGGTGCTATGCCCCTGGGGTCGACTCAGCCTCAAACTGAAATGAGTACTAGTAGCTTGTTCTGGGGATAAAGGCAGCTGACATCAAGTGCCGACTGTCCAGAAAAGTGGGAGCCTTAACCTTCTTGTTGTGAATACATAGAGTATTTTATATAGATATTTAATTCTTTTATAGATTATTTTAATTATTCAAGCAAAGTCTGTTGAAATAAAGTTTTAGACATCATAGAGTTCAGAACAAAGTTTTCCTTGGCCTAACTGTAAATCTCTACTTTTAGTGTGGTATGCTAGTACAGTTACGGGTAAACATAGGTCAAAGCAGAGTATATAACCGTGGGGAAGTGAAGGCCTCGTGTCTGTCTGTGTAAAGTGTTGAAGGGTAAGTCACCGACCATTTTTCTTAACAAAATGCTAGGATTTTTGGAAGGGAATCAAGTACAATTAACTATTTTATAACTATTTTTTCAAAAGGGATAGTAGTATTTTAACATGTAGATTAGGGTGTATTGTAGATTTATAAAACTCCCATCCCTCTCTATCAAACCCCAGAAAGTACTGTAGTTTTAATATAGACTTAGATTAGTAAATTAGGGCTAGAATATTTAGGGATTGTAATTATTATACTTTAGTAATAAAATAGTTAAAATAAAAATCCATTTGTTTATTTCAAAACACGTATGCATATATAATTGTACATCCTGATACTAACGCTCGGCTAGAGAAATCACGCTACCAGATTTTCCAAGCCCCGAAGGTCCTTTAAGCCTAAGAAAACCAGCGGTTCTTAATACTCGTACTACCCCAAGGGCCTCCTGAGCCCAGTAGTGGGATCACTTTACTTTATTAACTAACCCACTGGCTCTATCGAACCCGTAGGTTCATGGCCGCGTGGATATAAGCTCTCCATACATCTCTATCATGAGCAAGTGTTTACCAATCTCCCTTATATAATCTACTTCCCTCAAATCATGGTTAATGTTATTCTCCCGCCTCATTCTTGATCTACCAACTGGGCGTTTTTCCTCTCGTCTTTCCACAAAGAGCTTGTATATCCCTATTTCATTCCCATTCGTGGCACATGTCCTGCCCATCGCAGTCTATGGGACTAAATTCTTATTATATCTGGCTTCCTATAAAGACCCTATAACATATCTAAGATTATAACTAACTAACTAACTCACTGACTATCAAACCCGTAGGTTCATGGCCGCGCGGACATAAGCTCTCCATATATCCCTATCCTGAGCCAATGCTTTCCAATCATCCCCTGTATAATCTAATTCCCTCAAATCATAGTTAATGTTATTCTTCCACCTCATTCAAATCTAATTTAATTAAATAAATATGGATTTTTATCAAGTAAACGCCAAATCAATTGATTGTAAATCTAATTATTTCAGGCTGGTCAGTTAAAGAAAAAAATCAAATTCCTATTACGTGAATTGCTTAGTCATATAACGTGAGTGGAATTAGGACTCGCAAACACGTGCATTTTTTTATATTAATCTCACCTCAATCTCTGTTCCTTTCTTGGCCTCAATAACATAACCGTAACGCCTGTTGCCCTAAATGAATTGGCTTCATGGGCGCTAAATACATTTTTATTGAATATAAGAATATACTAACTACTTTAGTTAAAAATTATTTATAGTAGCGTTTAAAGTAAACAGAACACAGAAAAAACTTAATACTTTTATATAGTGCAGGTATTTTTCTAATGTCTCCCACGTGATTCAAATTCAGCGCTGGGCAGATACATGCCGTTAATGTTGTCCCTTTTCAATGTACACACCACTGGTGCATAGACTAACAATTTACGTTGATCGAAAGGAGTGTAGGATGGGTGTATGTTTGTATAATGTAAAGTGTGCTATATGATGGATGAAGATGAAGAGAAGGTATAAAGTAAAACCCCGATGGAGGCATATAGCTATTCCTGTCGAAAAGCAACAAGGGGGCCGCAAGGTTTAACGTCTCCATCATCCGGAAGAATCACTATGGACAATATCACAAGATTTATTAACATATGTACATTGGAGGGTTTTGCAAATTGATGCAGGAATCTGATGCACCATCTAGCGATTAAAAATTGAACACCACCCCTTCTCCTGGCCACAAAATTAAAACTTTTACAAGTAAATTAATTTATTCCAATTAATTTAACAATTAATCGGCCGCGGTAGACTAGTGGTTATGCTCCTTGCCTCTGGTAACAAGGGTCGCGGGTTCAAACCCGGCCGGTGTCGATGGATTGTTTAGGATGGAAAATTCCAAGGAGCAAGTCCTGCAGAAGGGACTTTAAGTCGTGGGTCCCGAGTCTGAAGATTTTTAAGGCTCGTAAAAGATCGTGAAGCCTGAATAAAAAGGCCTCTAAGCAAACTTTACCGAATTTTCCCATCCTAGTACTACCTTGGTTTGCTAGATGTCAGTATGAGGCCACTCCAATGACATCTATACGAAAACAAGTAACTAAATTAGTATGGATTAATTTATTTCCTGTAGGGGGAGAGCGCCTAAATCTCGTTGAGGAAAACAAAGGCTTACAAGGATTACACGAATTTAACAATTAAAAATTTCAATGCAGTCGTGTATTGAACACGTACCCGCTTGTAAGGAAACAGGGTTGCTACCACCTAAGCCAACATGCCGAACATTTTTATATTGCTGAGCGGAGAGTAAAAAGTTATGGTATTGTTTATATTTGTACAATCTAACCACAAATTAGTGAGTGAATACATAATTATTATAAAAATAGCTCTGTCGCCTCTTTTTTAAACATATATTCAATCAGGTTTATTTTTTATTATACGATATAAGTATAAATTAATGAATTTTTTCATATTTGTTATGGAGCCACTATTTTATGACAGAAAAACGTGCGAGTTCAGAAAAAACTTGGCTGTACTTTACCCGCTCTTAGAGTGATACTAACATCAACAAACGCCAATTGTATCCTTCCGCCATTCGCGTCATAATTACTATCACTTTTTGACAGGAGATGACGACACAGCAACAAAAACTCGACACTTTCAACCATATTGTTTCATAAGAATCGGGTGAAGCATGACTCAAATGCATCACTCATATGTAATAAACTATTTTAAGTTGTAATTATTGATTATATATTTTTTAGATTATTTTTTATGTTTTGGATATTATTTTCATTCACGAAGAATAAGTGTATTCAGATGACGTATTTTTTTTTTTAATTTAATGAAGGGAACTACTTTCTCGCGTACTTAACGCTTCTACAATGTACGTCTGTGTCCATAACCAATGAAAAGCGAGCAGGTAACTTAATTTTGTTTTGATGAGGATTATTTTAAGAGCGGACAGCCTTTAGAATATATTGTTATGCTTGAGAAAAAAAATGACTGCAAGAACTAGATTGGATGAAAAGAGAAGAGTGAAAAAATAAACAATTTTGGACACACAAAGATCCATATTACATTGCAAGACCTTTTTATTAATATAATATTTTGAGGTAAAAATGTACAGAATAACTTTCAAAGTTTAATTAAATTGTAAATATTTACAAACATTCAATACGAAAACCATATGTGGGATACATATTATATGGAGCTCATGTCATGTCATTTTCGTATCTATGGGTTGGATGGAAGCCTTTGTAGTTCTGGCATATTTTGTGGATGAGGTAGAATGCAGTCAACATCCTTCACACACCCCCACAAACTGAACTATCTTACTGGAATTATCGAAGTCTGAGGTTAATGGCCGCGCATATATAAGGTCTCCATATATCCCTATTCTGAGGTAATGTTTCCTACAAGAAGTTTCTATGTCCCTCGTTCATTTCCCATTCTTGCCACTAGTCCTGACCATAGGAGCCTACGAGTCTTGACTGTTCTTCTTACATCTGGTTTCAAATAAAGATCGTATATCTTACTCTTATGAAGCCTCCTCCATTGACCTGTGTATTCGTCTCTCTTTAGTCCAAAATATTTCATAAGAATTCTATTTTTTAATCCTCGTAATATTTTATCCTCCCTTAAAGTAAGTGGGTATATTTTGTATGCATATAAAATAACTGGATTTGTCATATTACATGTAATTTTATGCAGCAATAATAATAATAATAATAATAATAATAATAATAATAATAATAATAATAATAATAATAATAATAATAATAATAATAATCATTATCATTACCATCATCATCCGGTATCATGACAGCCGTCATCCGGAAACCAAACGCCATTCCTCTCTGTCCATCCATTGATCTTCCACCAATCCTCTGATATTCATAGCCGCTTGTACACCTTCTATCCAAGCTTTCTTCGGTCTTCCTCCTTTCCATTTGGATTCATTCCATAAACATTTTAGACAATCTTTGCTCTGGCATTCTTTTGACATGTCTATGTTGTCCGGCTCCTCTTGTACACCCATAATTTCCCTTATTTCTTTATTTCGTATTCTATCCATTCTAAATTTTCCAGCTGATCTTCTTAAAACACCCACTTCTGTATTTAAAATTCTTTTCCTTTCCCTGGTAGTAATTTGCCAAACTTCAGCACCATATGTCAAAACGCTCTGAACTACGGTTTGATATATTTGTAATTTTCTATTGTTTGTAATATTTTTGCTCCACCAAACAGAGTTTAAAACATTTATTGCTTGTTTTGTGTGTGTGATTCTATTTTTAATTTCCACTTTGTTATCGCCTCAACGGTCTAATTTTCTCTAAATAAGGGCATTCAGTACTAGGTGTTAGTTCTTCTCCATTGTTAAAATATATATTTTCCATTTCTTCTCCTATACACGGATATTAATAATAATAATAATAATAATAATAATAATAATAATATAATAATAATAATAATAATAATAATAATAATAATAATAATAATATAATAATATAATAATAATAATAATAATAATAATAATAATAATAATAATAATAATAGAAATAATTATATTAGTCCAAAGTTAGTAAATTGCTATCAGTAAGATATAACAATAGTCAAAATACGGAATCACAAATGCTTAAACAAGAATTATTTTGAGGTCAATCGGGAGAAAAAAAAATGAACCTACTGTATTTAAAGAATTCATTATTCAAAACATATATTTTGGAATTGTATTAATTTGGATGTTCCGACTTAAGATTTGAATCAAGGTAAAAATCGTAACTTTAACAAATGACAATTAAGATATTGCTTTGTTATCTATCAGGATGGTCAGATTGATACGGTTTAATGGTGTGCAGTAGCCATGGATTTTCAAGGATTATCACTTGGGCCTTCTCTGCATCAAGTCTAAGTCTGAGGTCTTTACACTACTGTGATATTTTGTGATATTTATATTAGATCAGTGTTAAGCTTGTTAACATTTCCGTTGATTTCACAAGGTTTGAAGTGAATGTAAAATTGGATATCGTTAGCATAACTATTAAAGTGGTATTGTCGTAATTTTATTGGTATATCATTAAAATAATAGTGGATATTGTAACATATACAAAACAGTGCCTCAGGGTGCACCTGACCTCATCAATCGCTAGAAAGAGAAAATATTTTTAAATTAGGCCTATATTGATTTCTGGCGATCTTCGAAGTAAGAGTTAAACGAGTCAATACAATTTTCTGATATAATATTTTTAGTCTGTCTAATATCTATATCTTCTGTATCGAAAGTTTTACTGAAATAGAGAGGAACTAGTTTTAAGTTCTATTCTGGCCTTAGTTTTTCTCCAGAATCCTCGATAATGCCAATATTATCTTCAGCCTGACAGTTTCTTGAGAAGTAAGTCATGTATATAGAGGTAGTCAGTCGTGTGTGTATTGTATATTCAAGTGCTTTGGATAAACCTGGGAGTATACTGAAGTGTTCATTTGTAGTATTATTTTCTGCAAGGGTAGAATTAGTGTCAATTTCTGTAGTTCAGGGTAAGTTCCATGGACTAAGATACCGCCAAAATTCTTTAAGTTTCAAGATCATAACTATTACTACTCCAGTACCAACCTGAACGTCTATAAAAGATTATTTATTATTTTGTACCTTATTGGTATCTTAATATGAGTCAATGTCAGGGTGATTACTTCTTATGTTTCATAATAAGGATATAGTTATATTGCCTATACCTTGGGGTTTGCTTTAATATGCAGGAAATACATTTTAACATTATCAGGCGTAATGTAAGAGAACAAAAAATTGTCTTGGAGAGAGAGGGAAGTGTCACTAGTTATTGTATTATTTGTGGTTTTCTTTGACGTGCATTGTTCTCTCGTAGTTTCTGAGCAAATGGTCGTTTGGGCCGTCAAACGAAAAATATAAGGGCTTTATCTAGGATTGCTGACATTCCCATTGACATTAAATGTTACGGTAAGTGTCTAGTGTTGATTGTTAGCTTCAAAAGGCTGTTAGCATGCTTGAGTTTTGGGTTACAATTGTCTGGTTTATATTATTACATAAAAGTTTGTATTTATTGAAGTCCGCTACGTACTTAATCTTCCTACACGCTGCGTCTCTGTCTGTCATGAGAGTGCTGATAAAATCAGTCAGCCACGATGCAGGCACTCGTCTTGTTTTAAGGGGCACGTGTCTGTTATATAATTGAAATACCATGTCATTAAACAATTCACCTCTTTTATTTATGGTTTTTAGTGTTCAAGTGCCATGCCAAGGCAACCTACCGCATCATCAATTAGTTGAGTGTAATTTATTTTAATAACAAGAAACAGTGGAAATAACACGTAGAAAGAATGTAAGAGAGTAGATTACCAAAGAAAATCTTACATTATTTTCCGAGAGGAAGAAGATATATCGGACGTCCTCGTAAGAGATGGTTTTATATATATTAGTGAAGACGGAACAGGCAATCATAAACCAAGAAGTGAAGATGAAGAATTTATCCGCCTTAAGTAGCTATATGTAAGTCACAAATCGTGGTTAGATTCGGGGATATATAAGGGAATATTGGACATAATATCGTATGCTAAATTCCAGGAATTTCTCTTTGTCCGCAATTATTATTCGCGTGACGCCTTCGACCTCAGGTTTCCGATTTATCGTCCACGATTAATTCATGTGGGGACGCGGTAGACGAATCGGAGCTAGGGCTGGCTTTCTCGTGTTTCTCCCATTCTCGCCTGCCATAAACTTCATTCCACCACTTGTCCATTCTCATCTCAACAATTTAGTTCGTTTCATTTCATTGGTCCGGTGATATTGCGGAGTCGACACTCGTTTTTATCACGGAGCTTAAAAAATAGGGACTTCATCTCATCTCCATCCCTCTACCTGGGATTATACCGGTCACGAGTAGAGGGTTTGCTTTACTTTATTATATGCGTCTAAATAAGGTGTCATGTTTTTCGCTCATTGCACAAAGAACATAATTTAATATCGCCCTTGTTTCTTAAATTATGAGTTACCCCTCTTGTCTCAAGTGGAACCATGTAATGACACTCCTGCATTCCCACCCAATATGCAATGTATCTCTTTACTCCCAGAATAATATAAGTAAGATAAGAGTCCCGCGCCGTAGCCGAGCGGTTAAGGTAGGAAGCCTTGGCGCAGAGCTACGGGACTTGCGCTGGTTCGAGTCTCCATGGGGGAAGAAATTTTCTCATGGTATTTCGGCCAGCATGGGACCGGTGCCCACCTATCATCGTAAGGCAATTGGGTAGCTACAATAAGTAGCGGCTCCAGGTTGAGGAACCAGCTATAACGGGTGGGGGACTCGACATGCTAACCACATGTCACCCCTACACTGGATGTTGATCATCTACCTCTGTGATTGACACATGTGGATGTGAAGTGCCAGCAACCGCTGAAAAGTGAAAAGACCCTCAATCGGAGTAAGATAAGAAAGAAATGGAGAGAGAGAGGAGAGAGAGAGAGAGAGAGAGAGAGAGAGAGAGAGAGAGAGAGAGGAGAGAGAGAGAGAGAGGGGGGGAGAGAGAAAGAGAGAGAAAAATTAGAATATAGGTATGGGTAGTATTTAATGTTACAATATAATAAGTGGTTTTAGAAACACTATATTTAAAATATCTCAACTTTTATAGTTTCTTTCCACATCTAGTTATTATTTAAATTATATTCTGTAAATGAAACATAAAAGTTTTCTGTGTTATATTTCTGACTTTTTAAACGAATATCCATGAAAATGCATGTATTTTCTGAGATAAAATTAAATGTGCAATCAACCAGGGAAGAAAGAGTTGTGTAAGCTTTAACACAGTTTATATATACAATGTCTTCTTTTTTAATAGCCCCTAGCAAGCTTTCCCTTTATCAGACGCGAAAACAATGTTACTTTGTTTTGAGTTCTTAATTGGCTATTCGACAAAACTTTTTAAAAGTGTTTTTACTTTTGTTCATTGAATTGGAATGTTTAATTCGAGTCCTTAAATAAGTTAGCTGCCTTTCTTCAGAACTGTGATGAAAAATATAATGAAATAATCAAAAAGTAATCTATAAATATGTTATTTTATTCATAATATCGTAAGGCATGTATACCTACATATATTTTAATTACTTGGTTAGTATTCACCGGTATTTTATTTATTAATTTCTGTAAACTTGTATTATTAGAAGAATGGTTTTGGAATCTTGTAATTGCTTTAATGATTATAAAAATACAGAATATGAACATTTATTTTGTTGTTAGAGAATAAACGGAAAGAGAATTGTGCAGTAAAACAATGATAAATATGTGAGTGTCAGAGATGCGTGAAGAATTTTTTTCACAAGGAAATAACGTATGATACGCCATAAATTCTCATGGTTCATATAGTACTTTAAGAATACGCATAACTCTCACGGGAGTAAATTAAAGCATTTCCAGGATTGTTATTCCTTCACATTACATCTCAGAGATACAAAAAAGTATGTCTACCAAAAAAGCATAAACATATGTCTGAAAAAGGTACAGTGGACCGAAACAGCTGTCACTGAATTGTATCTTAATAAATATGAAAATCAAATAAAACTAAGTTGTATTTTGACTTTAAGTCGTGGGGCCCGAGTCTGAAGATTTTCAGGCTCGTAAAAAGTCCTTAAGCCTGAATGAAAAGGCCTCTAAGCAAATATTTACCGAATTTTCCCGTCCTAGTACTACCCTGGTTTCCTAGATGTCAGTATGAGACGGAACGCTGACCACGTACCACTCAGAATGACATCTATACGAAAATAAGTGTAACTAAATTAGTATAGTTCAAATTCTTCCCTGTAGGGGGAGAGCGCCTAAATCTCTGTAAAGGCGAGACATATGCTTACAATACAAATAAATATATACAGCTAGCAATCCTCAAAGCGTAGAATATCTAGAGACTGGTCACCATCTTACTATCCATACAAAATCAGCAAAAATTCACACAGATAGCAGAATGACTTTAGATTCACTAGCAACTGATAACAAAACCTAATATCTTCAATTGGAGACTAAACTAAAAACCTGGAAATACAGAATAGGAAGATTCAATACACATGGGCCAAGGCACACTACGGAAATGATGGCAACTAGAGAGCGGACAGACTGGCTAAACAAGCAGCTGGGAACAGAGAACTTCCAGTGTATTACGACCGTAAACCAGCCAGTGTAGTTTTAAGAGAATTTCACTTAATAAATGTAAATAAGTGGGAAAATGAATGGAAAAACGACACATAAGGTGCAGTGACAAAATCCATATAGGAAAGATTGAAATTAAACTTACCCTTAACTGGAAAAATAATGTCTACACAAGATGCATTCTATGCAACCATCCAAAGGAAGAAATGGATGACGAACACCTCAACAACTGTACAGCACTCAAACAGGACACTTCTAAAACTTCAAAGTACTGGAGAGCAAAATTGCTAATGACTTCAGTGTTAGATGCAGGATATTAGACACCAACCAAGCAGTCTTATTTAGGCACTCTTGAAAACATTACTGTTAATAACTAGTTAAGAGTATTTTCTTATTAATTTCATCTTCTTCCTCTTATATACCTTACTAATCACATTGTACTTGGAATCGTATAAAATCCTTCTTTGTCAATACGCAGTTAATGTTTGATATTTTGACAATAGCAATTATTGCGTCGTGTAGCTACCGAGATAAGGTTTTTAATAAGATGTAAAAAATAATACAAATAATACCAAATATACAAATAAGAGAATCTATGGGAGACTATTAAGACAGCTCATTGAATTGTATTCAAGAAATCATGAAAGGAAGGGGATTAGACAAACGGAAATGGAACAGAGAAACTATGCCAATTGTAACAATAATAATAATAATAATAATAATAATAATAATAATAATAATAATAATAATAATAATAATAATAATAATAATAATAATAATAAGGAAAGTATTGCCGCTATTGAGTTTTAACAAGTAGTCACCAATATGGATTTCCTAATCTATTACATCTTTTCTTTATAACTATCTAACTCACTGGCACTATCGAACCCGTAGGTTCATTACCACGCGGACATAAGCTCTCCATACAACATTAACCTGAACCAATGTTTTTCAGTCATCTCCGTGTAATCTATTGTGTTTTCTTTATGTAATTGTAATGTTAATGTGTTTAGTGTATAATGCTATTGTGTTATTATTTAATTGTAATATTATTATTGTGTTTTCTTTATGTAATTGTAATGTTATTGCTGTTTTTGTTTATTTTTCTTTACACTAGTACCAATTATTACTTTATTGTAACGGACTGTCAACAGCACGTACGGCTTACTGCCCGTGCGACCCATATTTGTAAATAATATTGTAAATATCTTACTTTTTGTCTAATAAAGTCCTACTACTACTACTAACTACTTCTCTCAAATTATGGTTATAGTTATTCTCCCACCTCATCCTTGGTCTATCTCTGGTTTTCCTATAAGAAGTGTCCATGCACATCATTTTTTATGAATTCCTATTGAAATTAAAAATCTATTTGTTACTGTTTTTCCTAGAAACAAATGAAAATGACATATTTACAAAGTGAAATTTTTTACATTGCTTTTTCATGCAGAGATTCATGTTTTGAATATAAACATAAATAATTAAGGAATGTGGTGCTTGACGAGATTGTTATATAAACGTCACATTAGTGTGCAACATGCTATTATTTTTGTTCATCTGGTGCAGGCTGACAACCTATAGAACGTGTGTGTGTGTGTGTGTGTGTGTGTGTGTGTGTGTATGTGTGTGTGTGTGTGTGTGTTTGTGAGTGAACAATTACTAATGGTGTCCCGATGCCGACTTCAGATATGCAACACGCAATGCACTGTTGTTGCCACACTTTCAAACCAAGTTATCTGTACTACTTCATCATGAACTTCAATGACTTGTCGCTAAAACCAACTCTAGGTTTTTATTATTGATTTCGTACATCTCAATGATGGATAAATCATATTTGAAGAGAAAAATTATACGCTCAGACCGGGACTTGAACCCGGGACAAGTCCCGGTCTGAGCGTATAATTTTTCTCTTCAAATATGATTTATCCATCATTGAGATGTACGAAATCAATAATAAAAACTTGGAAAAAGCCGTACTGGCTGTAATGTATAATTCCCAAATATGTCTTCTTAATAAAGGAGCCGCCATTTGCAAGATAGAAGCATGGCTTCACAGCATTTGGTGGATGGGAATTACAATGTATATAGAGAAAGATTTGCGTTTAGATCGGTACTTGCTCAGGTAGCTCAGTTGGTAGAGCACTTGGTCTAGAGAACCAAGGGTCCCGGGTTCAAGTCCCGGTCTGAGCGTATAATTTTTCTCTTCAAATATAACTCTAGGTTATTCACTGTAAATCCCTGACATTGTAACGTTACACTTTTCATTACTGACCATTAGAAAAAAGGTGGAAGCTATTGATACTTATAGGCCTATAACTTGTTTAATTTAACTATTCTTCTGAATATTACGATTAAATTTTAAAATACGTTTCTTTATAAATATATATGCGTTATTTATATGTCAAAAATCTATTTATCTGAAACAAATATGTATTTACATAATATAATACATATAACCATAATTCAGAGCATTTTAAACATATGGTGCTGAAGTTTGGCAAATTCCTACCACGGAAAAGAAAAAAAAAATACAGAAATGGATGTTTTAGGAAGATCAGCTGGAAAATCTAGAATGGATAGAATACTAAACAAAGAAATAAGGGATATTATGGGTGTACAAGAGGAACCGGATATCATAAATATTATAGAAAAGAAAATATTACAGTGGCGTGGCCACGTCAAAAGAATGCCAGAGCAATTATTGCCTAAAATTGTTATGGAATTGATCCCAATGGAAAGGAGGAAGAGAGGAATACCGAAGAAAACGTGGATAGAAGGTGTACAAGCGGCTACGAACATCAGAAGATTGGAGGAAGATCAATGGATGGACAGAGAGGAATGGCGTTTTGTTTCTGGAAGACGGCGCGGCGGCAGCTGCCATGATACCGGATGATGATGATGAGGAATTGTTTGTAAGTCCGCAAATACTCACTCTTTTGTCATTGTGACAAATTAAATTTTATTGATTAAGAACACATGTGTATAATATTATATTGCAATCTATTGCCATTTAATTATAATCCGCACCTTGATCTGAAATACTACTTTAATTACAATCTCTAAAATATTTAGTCAACATTAGAAAGTAAGTCGTTGATATTAGAAGTAACAGTTGCATACTTCGCGCAGTGTTAACTTTAGGGTGGGGACCGTTACTTTTTTTCATCTTATAGCCTAAGGGATACCTCTCACTGTGCATTCCAACCTCTAGTATAGACCTGAAAGAAAACTTTGCTTCTATTTTATATCAGTGTTGAGATAGTTACTGTCATGTGCTACATGCAATAATTTTGTACTCAGTTATAACATTATCGGCCGCGGTGGACTAGTGGTTATGCTCCTTGCCTGTGGTCCCGAGGGTCACGGGTTCAAACACGGCCGGGGTCGATGGATTTTTTAGGATGAAAAAATTCAAGGAGCAAGTCCTCCGAGAGGGACTTTAAACCGTGGGTCCCGAATCTGAAGATTTTCAGACTCGTAAAAGATCCTTAAGGTTGAATGAAAAAGACCTCTAAGCAAAGTTTACCGAATTTTCCCGTCCTAGTAATACCTTGGTTTCCTAGATGTCAGTATGAGGCGGAACGCTGACCACGGACCACTCAAATGACATCTATACGAAAACAAGTGTAACTAAATTAGCATGGTTCAAATTCTTCCCCTGTAGGGGGAGAGCGCCAAATCTCTGTTGAGAGAAACATGGGCTTACAAGAAACAAGAAAAAAGAGTTATAAGATTATCTTAACTTAAAATCAGTTCTAAGTACAAATTCATATTTGATATGCTATCAGTAATAACAGCTCAGCCAATATGTTAAGTCAGTTAACAATACTAATACGCGTATTGTTTCCCTAAGTACAACAAGACGACACAGATCTGCGAGTTCATAGTGCCCCAGCTATAATAGTACCAGCTGTAGCAATAGCTAACTAACTCACTGGTACTATCGAACCCGTAGGTTCATAGCCGCGCGGACATAAGCTTTCCATACAACCCTATTCTAAGCTAATGTTTTTCAATCATCTCCTGTATAATCTACTTCCCTCAAATTGTGGTTAATATTATTCTCCTGCCTCTTTCTACGTCTACCAACTGGGCGTTTTCCCTCTGGGTTTCGTACAAGAAGATTCCATGCAAGCCATTCATTCCCCATTCGTGTCACATGTCCTACCCATCGCAGTAAAATAGACTTAAGTGTTATTATATCTGGCTTCCTATAAAGACCATGTAGTTCACTCTTATGTAAGTCTTCTCCATTCATCTGTCTGTTCATCTCTCTTTGGTCCAAAAATTTTCCTAAGAACTTTATTCTCAAATACTCATAATCTCTTTTCCTCCCTTAAAATAAGAGTCCATGTTTCGCATCTATATAATATAACTGGTAGAATAGCAATTTTATATACTTTAAGTTTAACGTTTTTGAAAGGAGTTGGGATGACAAGATTAGTAGCAGAGATAATAATTTTAATAACATTTTTTTTAAATTAGGAATATTCCACAATATAGTGTTTCTCCTTCAACCCAAAGTGATTTGTCGCCAGAGGTTCCTGTCTAGAGCATCTTCTTCCCTCAGATATCTAGCTTCCATACTCTTCCTCACTCCATCCATCCAACGTTCTCTTGGTCTACCTCTTCCACTTCTTCCATTAGCTTTCCAAGTAAGGATATTCTTTGGTAACTCTATCTTCTTTCCATTGCGTATGAGAACCGGCCATACCATATTTCACAGGGTCTCTATTCTATTTTTTTTCAATATGCTCTTTCAAAATTGCATTATTTCCCTTAGTGTGCTGTTTCTGACCTCATGCCTTCTTGAAATGCTTGTCGATCGCCTTGAAAAGTCAATTTCTACTGCTAATAATAATAATAACAATAATAACAATAATAATAATAATAATAATAATAATGATAATAATAATAAAATTATTATTAATTATTTATTTAAACAGAACCCAGTTCATTAGAGGGTTGAAATGGCGAATTGAAAAAATTGAAGATGTATAAAGCATCAGGTTCAGATGAGCTCCCAGCTTTGAACTGATAAAAAATCAGGGGGAGAGAAAGAGAAAAATTGATGGACCAAAGATACGTTGGTTGCTTAGTTTGATTTGGGAATAAAAAGAAGAAGCTCTTCCAGATGAATGGAAGGAATCAATTATCGTACCAATTTATAAGAAAGGAGATAAAACTGATTGCAACAACTACAGGGGCATCTCATTACTTTCAACTTCGTACAAAATTCTTACAAATATATTAGTAAGCAGACTTACTCCCTATATTGATGACATTCTAGGAGATCATCAATGTGCATTTAGAAGAAGATACAGGTCTACAACAGATCAAATTTTTAGTTTAAGATAGATTTTAGAAAAGAAATGGGAATATAATGGTACTGTACATCAACTATACATAGACTTCAATAAAGCCGAAGATACAATTAAGAGGGAAAAGTTATATAGTATCCTGCTGGAGTTCGGAATTCCTAAAAAGTTAGTTAGACTTATACGAATGTGTCTAAATGGCTCAAAGAGTAGGGTGCGTGTAGGCAAACAGTTTTCGGAACACTTTTAAAATCCAGAATGTGTTGAAGCAAGCAGATGCACTATCTCCTCTACTATTTAATTTTGTACTAGAGCATGCCATTAAATCTTTAGAGGATGAGGAAGGCTTACAACTGAATGGTATTAATAAGCTGTTAGTTTATGCTGATGATGTAGTACTACTGGCCGATAGCGAGGAGATACTAAAGGCCAACACGCACACACTATTGAGTAACACTAAGAAATTGGGACTGGAAGTAAATATCAATAAAACTAAATATATGGTCACACGTAGAAATGCATTATATAATGGAAATGGACAGCTAATGACAAATGAGGGAAATTTTGAGGAAGTGGCTGAATTCAAATACCTAGGAACAATAATCACAAATAGGAATGAGATGCACAAAGAAATTAAACATAGGCTCAATTCTGGAAATGCGTGCTATTATACATTGCAGAGACTCTTGATGTCCCAACTCCATTCAAAAAATGTTAAACTGAAAATATATAAACCTATTATTCTACCAGTTATATTATATGGATGCGAAACATGGACTCTTACTTTAAGGGAGGAAAGGAGATTACGAGTATTTGAGAATAAAGTACTTAGGAAAATTTTTGGACCAAAGAGAGATGAACAGACAGGTGAATGGAGAAGACTTCATAATGATGAACTACATGGTCTTTATAGGAAGCCAGATATAATAAGAACAGTCAAGTCTCGTAGACTGCGATGGGCAGGACATGTTGCACGTATGGGGAATGAAAGACGTGCATGGAAGCTTCTTGTAGGAAAGCCAGAGGGAAAACGCCCAGTTGGTAGACCAAGAATGAGGTGGGAGAACAACATTAACTATGATTTGAGGGAAGTAGATTATGCAGGGAATGATTGGAAAGCATTAGCTCAGGATAGGGATGTATGGAGAGCTTATGTCCGCGCGGCCATGAACCTACGGGTTAGATAGTGCCAGTGAGTAAGTAAGTAAATAATTATTTATTTAAAACTCAACTGGCTTCGCAAACTGGGAGTGAAAGGCATCAAATTTTTTGTTAAAAAATCTCTCATTTAAGTTATGACATTCTTCAAGTGGCCGTAACTCCACCAGACTGGTCCCATCACTTAATTCTTCCGAAGGAAGTAAATCTCAGAATTTTTACACCCTGATGAATCCATCGACCTCGGCTGGATTTCAACCCACGAACGTCGGAAGCAGGCAAAAAAAAATGTTCTGAATTCTCTTATTTCAAGAATGAGGTTCCGTCGACGCAGTACCCATCACTATATTGCTTCCGAAGGAATAAAAGAACAGGATTTTTACGACCTGAAAAAATCCAACTTCCACAATTTGGTTTTAACCAGTGAACCTGAGAACTAGAGATGAACTTGGTAACAACTAGACACCGGTACCAACGATATTTTTTTTAATGCTTACAAGAACGTATTTAATTATTAGGTCAACAACATATAAGCCTACATATTAATTGAAGTGTTCAATTTTGTAGTAGTATAAGTGTCAAAGACACGAGTGATTTCCAAATTATCGATAAATTCACGACTCACGAAGTGAGGAATGAATTTATGTAGAGAATTTGGAAATCAAGAGTGGCATTTGTTAGGACTTTTAACGAATAAAATTAAACTGTTTACTCACAAATCATTATTTAACTGTAGCTATTTTAAAATATTTATATATTTAATGTAAACGGCGATGTTTGAAAACAAATGAGAAACGATAGGTACGCTTCATCTGCTTCTTTTGTTTATCACTGCAACCAGATAATACTATTTATTGCCAAATGAATGCAATATTGTAAGAATGCTCTCTAGTGGAGAAAAAATGAAACACATCAAACTGTATATTAATTCGTTTCTGATATCGTATGAAGTAAATATGACAATTATATTTTTCTGGATTGTTACCTGGGAAAAAGTACATTTAAGAAAGTGCACACAGTGATTTCCTTTTTTGGTGGTATAGTAAATTGCTACAAATGTTTTTATATTAACTCCTGCAAGCGCTATGTGTTGACATCTATGCACTATATATACAATCTGCTAGCCGTATTTCTTATAGGCTCAGTCACTGCAAAATAATGGTCAGACCTGTTCAGAATATTAAAAAGGAGGTGCTTTCTTTATATGGTAAATATAACACTGATAAATATTTCGAGAAACACGACTCTGATTGGTTGTAAAACAGAAATCATTGAAACGTGATTGGTCATTGACACCCATTTGGGGCATGAGTTAAAAAGTCAGCTTATACTTTTCAATGGATATATGCGTCCAACTCTACAGAAGGGTTCATGGGCACCGATAGCGATATTATTAATACATTTGAAGAGATTGCTCCTGACACTAGGCACCTCGAAAATATGTTTCCACACATTCCAGAAGAAGCATGAAGTTTTACTAAGATATTATTAACAGTGTACGCTCCAACTAAAAACTTGTAAGAGAACAGCAATTCTTAACCTACAAAAGTTCAATGTTGTTAGTTAATTTAATTGCATTATATAAATGTTCTTTATCTACTGTTATAACAACCAGTGACGCTATAGTACGTAGTTACTATGCAACAAACCCTATACTTCATATTCTAACAAAACACGCTAACAAAACAAAAAAAATACAGATTCAACAAAACGTAAAACACATCAATCCTTGAATTTCGCATAACTACATAAATAAACTTTTCTAGACACTTCTAGAAGTATATTAATAGTTACATCTTGGACTGCTTTTAAATGTTTTCCTGATCAAAACGTAAAATCACCTTCTCCGCTCATGTTTACTTTAAATTCACATATGAAACTAACTAACTGGCAGTATCGAACCCATAGTCGCGCGGACATAAGCTCTACATAAATCCCTATCCTGGGCTAATGTTTTCCAATCATTTCCTGTATAATCAACTTTCCTCAAATCATAGTTAATGTTATTCTCCCACTTCATTCTTGGTCTACCAATTGGGCATTTTTCTCTGGTTATCCTACAAGAAGATTCCATGCACATCTTTCATTCCCCCCCATTCATGCCACATATCCTGCCCATCGCAGTCTACGAGACTTAACTGTTCTCATTATATCTGGCTTCCTATATAGACCATGTAGTTCGCTTTATGTAGTCTTCTCCAACCACCTATCTGTTCATCTCTCTTTGTTCCAAAAATGTTCCTAAGAACTTTATTCTCAATTACTCGTAATCTCCTTTCCCCCCTTAAAGTAAGAGTCTCAGTTTCGCACCCATATAATATAACTAGTAGAATAACAGCTTTATATATTTTCAGTTTAACGTTTTTCGAAAGGATTTGGGATGTCAAGAGTCCCTGTAATGCATAATAGTACGCATTTCCAGAATTGAGCCTATGTTTAATTTCTTTGTGCATCTCATTCCTATTTGTGATTATTGTTTCTTGGTATTTGAATTCAGCCACTTCACACGTGAAACTAGCACCCAAAATTGAAGAATATAATAATTTTTGAACATGTCGTTTCCTCAATAATTTAATTTCATTAAATATATTGAATATAAAACATATATTAATGTACTCTAAACGTAGATAAAATATTGTAGACAACATGTTACAAAATTGGATTTAGTACCTCTGCTCTTAGTACACAACTGAAGGGAATCTAGATAAATATTAGTTGTTTAAATAACTATTATTCCTTCTTTAGGTTACATTTGAATGTAAATGTTCAAGCCTTATGTTCTTATTCATAAACCCTTTATAGTTTTAATTATAAAGAATGTATAGTGTTTTATTGTCACATCAGGTACATTATTTTCTAAAAGACTATGAACTGGCTATTGATGTTTTGTTACGAATGGCACACAGATCTCTTCCAGATCTGCTTGTCACTTAACTGAACCAAAATGATGCACGTAATATCCTAAATAAGTATCTAAATTTCAGTTTGAAATCCATTTTCCTTGTTAACACAAATATGAGTAATTTGCATTTAGGCCTTCAATAAAATCTTCAATTGGACATAGAACGTAATAATATAGAATTATATCTTAACGACTACCATATTTTTTAGTGTTTGAAGGCATGTCTACATGGCTACCCAAATTCATCACGATGAGAACCGGCCCCATACTGTCGGACCTTGAGAAAACGTCTTCTTCTCCCATCCATCCATAGCAATTCTGCCCGCGGGTAGGTTTTTACTGCAATCATAGCATTTTCATGCTATGCTTTGCAGCTTTACTTAGGGAATTATAGGTGTGGTAGCTTCCTGTTACTTTCCACACCGGTGAAGGATGATAATGATAAGGGTGATGAATTATGGCCGAATGATTTTCGGGGATCGTTGGGCCCTAAGCTTCGTGACGGTGGTCTTTTTCCAAGGTGGAACGAAACAGTACAAGTCCCATTGCTCTGCATCTAGGTATAATTCCTTAAAACCGCACGGCTACAGCGCGGGACAGTTCAAGCCCTATCTGTCTAAATATACTGTAAATCACTTCTAAAATATCGGTGGAAAGTTCAAGACCATCTTCGTTAGGTCTTACCATCTCAGGTCACATTGCCTAAAACGAATTAGTACATGATGATGATGATGACTTCCTTCATAGCCGAAACGGATATGTTGAAGATTCAAGGAATGTAAAAAAATCCAATATTTCTTGGGTATTGAATTGGAAGGCTAATAAATTGAGATGTTAAAAAGCGTCGTTAAATAAGACGCTACTTATCAATAATATGAATACAATAAAGTTCCAAATCTTATTTTGTGTAGCGGTCTGTAAAACCTTCTTCGTGAGGAGAGTGTGGTACTGAAGGAAGAGATGGAATCTAGGTTTTCGCATTAACCAAGGGCTATAATTACTTGGTATACATCGCAGTTAAATCTCTTGATTTGTCGTCATTACTTTTTTGCACTAAATACGTAACACTCGCGTGCACAACTACCCTAGTAGTTCCGGGATATTAAGGTATCTTGTAACTATTTTTATAGCCAAATAAAACTGCCCTATTTTATATGTTTTTTAATCATAATAAAAAAGTTCGTCCTTTGACAAACACTTTGTACCAGATGAAAAATTATATAAATAAAAAGGAGGGTACAAAAAGACACACATGTATCGACTAATAACTCTAAAGTTACTTCATCACAAATTATTATCGTTATTGATAGGAACTGTAAGTTTTATTTACACCCTTTAAAGAACTCAGGTCAACTGTCCAGAAATTCAAATTAAGCTTCAAAGAGCCAATATATTATATAATAAGAACACTTAAGTCTCGTAGACTACGATGGGCAGGACATGTGGCACGAATTCGGAATGAAAGAGGTGTATGGAAGTTTCTTGTAGGAAAATCAGAGGGGAAAACGCCCAGTTGGTAGAACAAGTATGAGGTGGAAGAATAACATTAACAATGATTTGAGGAAATATAATTTACAGGGATAATGGGAATCCTTACTCAGGATAGAGATGTATGGAGAGGTTATGTCCGCTCTGCCATGAATCTATGGGTTCGATAGCACCAGTGAGTCAGAGTTAACATCAATTCACTTTTTTAAAATCAGATATTCAAACTCACACAATGCATAAAATATAATTCCCAACTAGATTTGAATTAATCGCCTCTGTTAAATTTATAATACATATTGTATATAAAAAGATTATTGTTGCATAGACACGGTTGTGTACTATAATAACTAAGTTTTATTTTTATTTAATTAAATATAATTTCATTGTTGGTCTCGAACTAGTAGTTACCAATATTTTTCTTGGTATCGAGGTCTGCAGGTTCAAACCTGATTGGGAACGATAGATTTTAAGGCCTTAAATATCATTATTATGGCTTTCTTTTGAATGAAAAAAAAACATACCTTAGATTTACAAGTAAAAAAACTCAAAGCTTGAAATAAGGAACCTGTGATCAAAATATTTTGGTTCGTACAAGAACCCATAATTCATTTATCTCTCTTTAATTTTAATTTTCGATTACTTCAGGTAATATATTTCATACCTAAAATTTAGTAGACAGAACACGCCTTTTGTATGAGAAAAAATGGCGTACCAAAATAATAATGAAGTTATGCCATTAATAATAAATAAAAATATGTTCTGTTTTCTCCTGAATACACAAACTAACTATCCACAAAAATAAATGTTTTTAAACTGAGCATATTAAACAATGAGAAACAATAAATATTACAGCTAGTTTTTGCAGTCTTTCACATTTGTGGCATAAGAAAAAGAAGCTAGTTATACCTTTCACACTCTACTTTAAAACAGAATTAATACGGAGTATATACTTTTCTTACAAAACATACTACTGTGTGATAGCAGATATAAATCAACGATATATTAAAAATAAAACATTAACTTCTCCATCTGATTTTTTTTCTCAGGCGTTCCTATTAACACCGTAATAATTATAGATGATCTCTGTTGTAACTATAATAATTATTTAATATACTTCATAATACGTAATCCCAAGTTTTCTAGTCTCCCGACATCACATCTTCCTCTCGTTTAATAATTTCTTTCTAGCAGTGGATATCTTTCCTTACTCATTCAATTTATGTGATCAATCCACTTTTGTCTATAATTCGTGAGTTTATCCAATAAAGGCTACGCTTTTAATTATTCTCTTATATCTTAATTTCTAATTCTATCAAGTTTCGTACGTCCTTTAACTTGTCTGAGAGACCTCATATCCACCGTCTGTATTCTATTTTTCTGTGTTTCCGTTGGAGCCCAATTTTCACATTCATACAATATTGTGGGAATTGCCATAACATTATACATTTTTATTGTTGTTTCCTTTTCAATTTTATTCTTCAACGTCCTTTCTATTGTTCCACATATTGTCTGAAATTTATTTATTTTGCAATCAATATTTCTTTCCATATTGAAGCTAATATCGCAGCTCAAATAGTTGAAACTAGACACAAATAGTTCTATATCTTGGCTTTCTAAAATAATTTTGGATCTGACTGGATCTTTTCCTCTAAAATCAGCCCTTCCACCATCCTTGTCCTTCGAAGCGCTCGTAACGTTTCCAGGAGATATTACCTTACTGAAAAGCTCCATAAAAATCAGTCAGACTATCACAAAGGGAACCGATCCAAATAATAATAATAATAATAATAATAATAATAATAATAATAATAATAATAATAATAATAATAATAATAATAATAATAAACATGCTGCTGAACGATTTGGCTGAGATAGTAAGGGGTAGTGACGTGTATATAACGTCTCCTACGCAATTCTCATCCTCACCTTCTCGTGGTACAACCCGTTTTCACAAACGAGCTCTGAAGACCGTGTCATGGCGGTATAATCGTTCCATCGGGTACCGAGTAAATGCGGTGTCCTAATGTCTGTCCAGAGACTAAAGGTAGCAGCCCTTTCCACTGAATACTTAGCGTGGGACCAGTAACCCGTCCTAAGGAATCGCAACTAGATTTGCAAGTCTCAACATAAAGAAATCCATAAGGCATTCATATGTGTTAAGCTATTAACCTGCAGGAAGAAGACCAGGACGTCCACTCAAAATACTTTTGGATGGTGTTTCTCTTAAGACCGAAACAGGTTAACAAATGCTCTAAATTCTCATTTTGAGACATTTGAGTTTGCATTTTAAGATATCAAATTCAAATTCTGACACAGTCAAACTGACTGAGAAATGATTTAAACAGTTAGTTCGCCTCAAAATTGAACAGTAGCAAAATAAAAAGGAGCTTGGCAATAAATGAAAATATAAAAAATATGCACTTAAAACATGTGTATAAAGCTTAACTTTCACTAGCGGAGTGTTACCCTGTGAATAAAATAATGTGTATTTTTGTATTCCAATTATGGTCGCACTGATATGGCATTGTAAGAATTTATTCAACACACTTCTGCTGAGGGAATAAAATTAAATATATGAATATGCAGAGTGAATAAAGAATTTCGTGACTGAGCCCTGAGGCAATTTGTAATGCGGAATGCTATTTTAAATCTGTTGGTTAATGACACAGTTGCAGCCATTATAAAATCTGATATTTTCAACAAGTTTTCTTTCATTATCAATTCTGTACTTCTTAATTTTTTTCTTTCTTTCTGAAAAAAAGCAAATTTAATGAATTATTCTTTTACCCTAAAATCTACAGTACATTATCTGAAAGTTGAACTTATTCAATTTTACTTCAACCTTCGCGTTGGTAGGCCTATGTCTGCCTCTGAATGCGATTTTCGTGAGTTCGATTCTTGTAAAAATTAATTTAATATTTTATGGGAAATATTGAAGTTTTTTTTTATTCTCCATATTATTTGACGTCCACCGCTGTGGTCTCGAGATAGCGTGTGCCTTGTCAAGCAGTGGGCCCGGGTTAATTTTCCGGTCGGGACAGGCTCTTGGGCGAGTTTTTTTTCGGGTTTTTTTCCTCACCTGTAAGACAAATGTCAGAAGATTAGATCCAAACGGTACCCGAAAATCATCAGACCATCATCATTATCCTTATTATTATTATTATTATAATCATCATCATCATCATCATCCTTCACCTGTGTGGAAAGCAACGGGAAGCTACCACACCTATAATTCTCTGTAAAGCAGCAAAGCATAGCATGCAAATGCTATGGTTGCAGTGAAAGACTTGCCCTCGGGCAGAATTGCTATGGGTGGATATTAATTGAAAAGGTTGCAATTATTTTACCCTTAAATTGGCAAAAGAATATTTTCCCTTGTCAGTTATTTAAGTGTTTCGGGCCGCAATGAAAACAAATTCATATAATATTCTAAGTTATTATTGTACATTATATTGTAATTTGACAGAATTTTAAGTAATTTCCACTCATTTGTTTTTCTGTTGTTTTATGAACAATATTAAATAAGCAAAATAAACGTATCTTATTTTAAGGGTTTAGATTAGATTAGATTAGATTTATTTAGCCTGGTGGAGTTAAGGCCATGTGGCCTTCTCTTCCACTCACCAAGACAAACATATATTACATAAGAATATAACAATCTTAATTAACTCTAATATTAAACACTAAGTAAAAATTTGATCAAAAGATAATATCTAATATACGTATTACGATCTATAATACAACAAGTTAATATTAGTTAAAATTAAGACTAAAACTAATAATAAAATGTATACAAGCATGACATATTAAATTGTCCCTGTCCTAGTGTATATAAAAAAAAAGGAAAATAATGAGATATAGAAAACTAATTTTACGATTATACAATATTTAAAACAAAACATATAAAAATATTTGTTATTCTTAATATTATTTTCATAAATAATTAAATATATTAATATTGCTAAAAGATACTATCAGTGAGGTGTAAAAGTTAGTTTGTTATTAAATAATTCTTTAGTTTATTTTTGAAGTATGTTATAGTTTGACAGTCTCTGACATAGGGCGGAAGGGAATTCCATGTTTTGGTAAGTGACACCGTAAAAGATAATGAATAATATACAGTGTGATGAAGAGGGATATAAAGGACAATGTGCTCATGGGATCGAGTGTCAAGATTATGTGTGTCGGATAATCTGATGAAGCGGCGTGATAAATAATTAGGCGATGATGTGTGAAGTATTTTATAGAGAAGGGATAGGGAATGGACAATTCTACGATCTCTTAGACGAAGCCACGATAATTGTTCCAGGGACTGTGTAACATGGTCAAATTTGCGAATACCACAAATAAAACGTGCGCAAGAATTATGAACCCGTTGAAGTCTTTGAGTGGAAATAATATTTAAGTCTGTAAAAAGAGTGTCACAATAATCAAAATGGGGCATTGCAAGTGTTTCTACTAACATTTTCCTAAGGGCGAATGGTAAACAATTTCGTACACGATTTAATGAATGTATTATTGAGAAGACTGTTTTGCATGTATGGTTTATTTTTTTGCATGTAGAAGGGTTAACATAGAACATTTCATTATTGTTCATGTTTCGCTGCCTCATTTTACCGTTATTTGAATTCACTACAATTGAAACCAGACGTAACATGTCAATAGTCTCTTTCAAGCAAAAATTGACAATATTTGTGAAAATTCTACACTCAAGTCAAATTACATTTTAATAAATATCCTCACCTCTTGTTCAACTCTGGGTGACATCAAGCCCTATATTTATAGAGCTCTGTGAGTGACAAGGGTGCCAGCAGACCACGCCTAATAAACCTTTACAAGGGCGGATGAACGAAATTAAATGTACGAGTTTGATATGGAGAAATGGTGGAATGCAATTTTTGTAGGGGGAAACGGAGAACCCCGAGAAAAACCTGCCCAAGCTCAATTTCTTCCACCACGAAACCAACATGGAGCGAACGAGACTCGATCTCGAGGCACCAGCTGTGAGAGGCGAGTTTCTAACCGCTTACGCCGCGGAGGCGCCTATTTTTAACATCATAATTTTTTGTTACATTGCAAATTAGGCCTATTTAACTACTATAGTATTTAAAACTACTCTATCCGAACAAGAGTAATTGCTCATTCGGGTGTCAATATTGTTATATATATATATATATATAGAGAGAGAGAGAGAGAGAGAGAGAGAGAGAGAGAAGAGAAAGAGAGAGAGAGAGAGAGAGAGGGGGAGAGAGAGAGAGGAACTTCGGGTAATGTGGACTCCTATTTTGAATTTGTTGTTTTTCTTCATTTAATTAAGGAATTTGAGTTTTGTTTAATTATAGGCCTAGTAATTATTAATAGCGTAAGAAAGTGATATTGAGAACAGAATAAATAAAGGCAGAGCAATAACAGCAATGATGAATGGAGTCTTATGGAACAGATATTATCCAGAAAAAAATAAGTTACAAATATATATTTCAACATTGAGAAGTACTGTCACATATGGAGCCGAAGTTTGGAAATTCAACAAAAACGTATGTCGATGGAAATAAATTCCTTAAGGAGAACAGCAAGATGTTCAAAATTAGAGAAGATAAGATACTGTCATTCGAGAAAAAATTAATATTAGATATTCAATAGTAGATTATATAAGATATAAGAAATTAAATTGGATTGGGCATATACGACGAATGCAAGAAGAAACACTGAAACGGTGTCCACCTGGAAGAAGAAGGAAAAGAAGACCTCGAAACTCATGGATGCAAGAAATAACTGGAATGAGAACAAGAGGACTGGAGGACATGTAGTGGATGGATAGAGACGAGTGAAGAAGAAAAATAAAACTTTAGGCACAGAAATATGTGTAAATGTTAAAAATCTGTATATAAATAAAATCATTAGTGTCATAGCTATGAAATAACATTGTTATTTTATTCAAATATGAAACATCTTCATAATTTACATTACAAGAGAGGTTCGCTTAAACTCCATATTCGGGTAAAGTGGACCCTAGAGTCCATCCTATCGTTTAGACTATTTTTTAAGTTCATTTACTCTATTAATTTATAGAGAGAACCACAAATCTATCTAAAAGTATTTATGGCTGATCGTAGTTAAAAATCGCTGACTTTTATCAAATGTTTTCAAAAAATTATTGTTGATTATTTATAATATTCACACGTCATTAATCTGCAGACAGCGACAGCGACAGTCTTTGGGTTTAGTAAAATTACAAGAAGAGGAAATGAAAAGGAAGGAGGACCAGGGGGGAAGAGAAGAGAGAGAGAGAAGAGAAGAGAAGAGAAGAGAAGAGAAGAGAAGAGAAGAGATAGAAGAGAAGAGGAAAGAAGAGAAAAGAGAGAGAGAATAGAGGATAGAAGAGAAGAGAAAGGGGAGAAGAGAAGAGAAGAGAAGAGAATAGAATAGAATGATAATATAATATAAATATAATATAGATATAATATGATATAGTATGATATAATATAATATAATATAATATAATATAATATAATTTAATATAATATAATATAATATAATATAATATAATATAATATAATATAATATAATATAATATAATATAATATAATATAATATAATATAATATAATATAATATAATATAATATAATATATTTAGTTGATTTTTCTATATTTATAATATTCAATAGCAGAAATTAAGAATTAATTCTTAGCTTGAAAAACTTTTAAAACGGTCGTTTTCATAAAAATCACAAATAAACCCTTCTTCGCGCAAAGGATAAAATAAACTGTTCTTGAACACGTCAAAGTTGATGAATAAGTTAAAATATTTTCTGTTCAAGAGCAACACCAATTAAAGAATTGTATTAGCAGGGTCCACTCAAACCGAACTTCCTCTATATACATTATTCAGTGTCGCCTGGTTGTGTTTGATGATATTTCTGGCTTTCTCTCCTGGCAATGGCGCAATTTTAAACCATTTAAATACTTTTCTCAGTTGATATTAATTTATTATATAATATTTAGTTTATATCACACTCTTTTACATTCATTGTGCGTTTTACATTTTAAACTTTCTCCTAAATTTATTTTGTTTTGTTTTATTTTATGTCTTTAAATCCTTCTTCAGTCTGGATTAAACCTACTTTATTCCTCTTAGATTATTTTTTTATTTGAATGTGTCATAAAATATGTAAACATGAAACTAGCTCCCAACCCTACAATGTGTATATTCTATTTATATTATTTCTGTGACTGAACTACACCCGAACAGGAGCACTTGCTCATTCGGGTGTCAGAATCGTGTATAACATTTTTACTTGTAAATAAAATTTAATCTTATTCTTATTCTCTTATTTATTAGGTTGCGGCACTTGAATGACGAATTAACCTAAATTTAACAAATTCCAGACCATAGGCAACCAAAGGAATAATTCTCTTTAAGGAAAATGACCGGGAATCGAGCTCAACACCTCACGAATTGTAGTCGGAAATGTTGACCATTAGCCCATGAGACTTCTCTGTTGTATAAAATCTGATTCTGAACAAAAGTGTCTTCTTATTTTTATTTATTATTAATAATAAAATTTTACCTAGCATTTGCCTTGACGACTAAGGAAAAACCAGAAAAACCTCAGACAGATTGGTTGGCACCGGGGTTTGAACTTAGGATTTTCTAAATAAGGGGTCTCAAACGCCAAACTACTCCTTACGTTATGACAGCTATGTAGTAAGTTATCCAATAACATAGGACACAAATCTTAGGAATAATAAATAATACATTAACAGCTAAATTAGTACACAAATCCGCGAGAATAAAATATATACAGTCCTAATACTTCGGCATTACCCTCTCTTTTATACGGAAGTGAGTTTTGAATATTAAGAAAAAGATACAGGAACAGAATCAATGCAACGGAAATGAAATTTCCCAGGACAGCAAGGTGCACTCTTTTAGAACGAAATAATAATGACATTCTAAAACAATTAGAAGTAGAATCAGTAGAAGAAAATCTCAACAGATGTAAATTAAACCATGTAAAGAGATTGGATAATTCAAGAATCCCAAAAATATTGTGCAATATAAGCCCAAGGACATAGTCGACCAGGACGATCTCTTAAAAGACTGTTAGAAGGGGCCGAAACAGGTATATAAAGGCCTAATTCGCGACGGATGATGATGATGATGATGATGATGATAGAACATAATAAATGCCTACTCTAAATTCTATATTTATCTTAAGTAATGCCACGAGTGATTTCCAAATACTTGAGTCATGAATTTATCTGGACTATTTAACTCATGCCACAAATGCTAGCCAATGACCAATCCCGTTTCAATGAATGTTGTTTTACAACCAATGACAGTCGTGTTTCACCTCGCTCTTTATCGATTTCTCTTTATCAGCTCCTACGTTTGTGATAAAGAAAGCTCCTCTTTTTTAATGTTCTGAACAGGTCAAAGCATTATTTTTCTCCAACAAATACATTGCATATACCAAATAATGAAAAGATTGCTTGATTTTGATGAAAGGTAAAAATTAAATTGTACCTGTTGGTAGGTGCCGTCGTCCTCAACTTTGTTAATGTATTGCATATAAAATTAACTGGAGCGCTTTCGGAAGTTACCTTCCTTCAACGGAATTTGATATGAATTTTACTAGTATTGATTGCTTGATTTTACTGAGTTGTTCACTAAAAAAATAAATGAATAACCCGTAATGTTAATTATGATATATACGTTTTGCATATGTTTTAATATGCGCACCACCTTGGGTGCACCGCGTACTAGTATTGCGATCTTATTTTGCAATAAATAATATGATCAAGCAGGCAGTGAATGAACATAACCTCACATTTCTGATTTGTTTTCAAACATCGCCGTTTACATTAAATATCCTATAAATATTTATAAATTAACCCTATAGTTAAACAAACCTTGATTTGTGAGTAAACAGTTATGATTACATTCGTTAAATAGTCCTAACCAAATGACATTATTGTATTTCCAACTCATCTAGATAAAATTCACTCCTTACTTCGTGAGTCGTTCTATCGACTTTATCGATTAATTTGGAAAATCCACATCGTGGCATCTACTTATGAGGAATTTTCGGACATAAGTGCCTGGCTTGCCTAAGGACTAGTTAACGAATAAAATTCAACGCTGTTTATTCACAAATCATTATTGAAATATAGTTATTTTAAAATATTTATATATTTAACTAGCTTGTTGCCGGCGAACGTCGTATCAGCCTTTACAATCATTCTACGTTAATTTTTCCTGATGTTTTAATAGGTCAAGCTGCTATTCAGGGGCGTAAACAATCCACACAAACATCAAAAGATATTAAAACATTCATCCAGCCGTTCTTGAGTTATAAATAGTATAATTAATCCCCGACCGTTTTATTATATATATCATATCCCGGCCACGCGTTGCTGTGGCTAAGGTATACGTTAAATTATGTTGTAGTAAACTAAGCGAGAAATCTAAATCAGAAAGTTTTTGTTTTACACAATTTTTTAATTCTGGTACGTTAACTACACCCGGTATAAATATGGGTGGTGGTTTATGTGGAAGTGGTTTTGTTGACTGAAATGAATTTATGTTGTCTGCATTCTCAGTATCATCCATAAGTGTATCATAAGGATTGTATACATTTATTGATGGAATATTTTGAGAAGGCTTGCTGATTTCATTATACTTTCGTTTTATAACTTGTTGGCAGTTTGGATTCTCATCATCATCAAGAAGTCTCTGTATAGTAATATCATCTTGTGATATATTATAATCACTTTGTTTTTCATTTAATTGAGGCATGGAATTATTTCTGTAATATTTGGCATATTATTATAACTAACAGACTTACTTACAGTTCTGTTATTCCGATCCTTAGGATCTTCAAATGTTTTTAAATTGACATTCTTCTTAAATGTAAGAATTATGTCACATAGGCCGATACCAATTTGCGGAAATTCACTTGATATCTTATCATTCATGGTCTCTAGAACTGATTCGCCATGTTGTTCAATGTCTCTTCTCGGTCCAGTTAAATTTAAATTAAGTTGCTGTCTTTCAGCCAGATTACTGAAAACTAATACTTACACAGGAAATTAATATTATTATCAATATATCGAAAATAAAATAAACACAAACACACTTAAATTATGAAATAATCAATATTTGTAATTCAATTGAAATTCGCGGTTGCAATACAAAGCACAGCCATATGGTTAAATAATAAACCAATTAACTTACACGGCCATCTGTTAGAATCGTCTGGAACTCACGGATAATTATAACTCTTTGTTAAATAATAAACAAATAATTTGCAATGAAAATAATGCGACTATAAATTTAGTTATAAACTTCTCTAAGTCTCAAGTTGGATCAAACTACACAGAGTGTGCAAAATTTTATTAAAATCGGTTCAGTAGTTTAGGATTCCATCGCGGACAAACAACGTGACACGTAATTTTTATATATTAAGATGTAAACGGTGATGTTTGAAAACAAATGAGAAACGCTATTTCACTTGTTCATCACTGCAACCAGATCATATTATTTATTGCCAAAGGATCGCAATATTGTAAGAATGCACCCTAGTGAAGAAAAAAAGAAACACATCAAACTGTAAATTAATTAATTTCTCGTGTCCTATGATGTAAATATGTCAATTATATTTTTCTGAAATGTTATTACCTGGGAAATAATACGTTTAAGAAAGTGCAAACAGTGGTTTCTTTTTTTTTTCTGGTATAATCAATTGATACGAATGTTTTTATATTACATCTCGCAAGCACTATCTGTTTACATTCGTGCACTATACATACAATCTGGTAGCCGTATTTTGTAGAGAGTCAATCACTGCAAATTAATGCTCTAGCCTATTCAGAACATTAAAAAGAAGGAGCTTTCTCTAATATGATAAACTTATTTGATAACACGACTGTGAATGTTGTAAATCAAAATTCATTGAAACGCGATTGGTCATTGACTCCCATTTGGGGCATGAGTTAAATAGACATAAGTAATGTCACGAGTGATTTCCAAATCATCGATAAATTCACGAATCACGAAATGATGAATGAATTTATATAGAGGAATTGAAAATCAAGATTGGCATTTGTTAGGAGTATTTAACGAATACAATTAAGCTGTTTGCTGAAATATAATTATTTAATTTAGTTATTTTAAAATATTCATATATTTAATATAAACGGCGATGTTTGAAAACAAATCAGAAATATGTGGTTATGTTTCATCTGATTATCCAGTGCAACTTTACCATATAATATTACTTATTGGCGTGGGAAACTTTTAGGATCGCAATATTATAAGAATGCATCCTAGTGGAGAAAAAATTAAAAACATCAAACTGTGTAATTATAACTAACATTATAAGTTATTAATTTCTTTAAAAAATTCATTAAAATCATTATTTAAAAAAACGCAATTATTGAACAGATAATTATCAAATGTAGCTTATAGTTCGAAGGAATTTGTTCATTATTTGCTATATTCAATGTATTTGTTGGAGCGTCAGTCACTGCAAAATAATGCTCTGACCTGTTCAGAATATTAAAAAGGAGGAGCTTTCTTTATTGACGTGATGTTGACGTGATGTTGGAAGACCTAGAAGGCGTTGGGCTGATGCATTGTGAAGTCGGAACGGGCAATTGATAATCCCTGGAGTGATGATGATGAGCTTTCTTTATTACAAAAGCAGGAGGTGGTAAAGAGAATTCGATAAAGAATCATTGAAACACGACTGTCATTGGTTGAAAAAAAAATTCATTGAAACGTGATTGGTCATTAACTCCCATTTGGGGCATGGGTTAAATAATCAGAGAAATTTTATATTATTTCGACTATGATTATTGCTACTGTAATCCAGCTTTGGTCCTTGTAGGAAATTCCGTACACCTGACAAGCTCATGTCTAGGATGTAATGAATTGTGAACTGAAGCTCTGTGGTTACGCTGTGCATAGTTAATTACATCACAAGGACTATAGGAGATACTAAACAGACGTCCATTCACACCACATTGTCTGAGATGATCATGGGGGGCATATCTGGCAGATAATAATGCCGGCAGGGTGTCTCCACTGGTGATAATGTAACTAACATACCATTGATAGCGGCATTATAATCTTTTTTCATTTAGAAGGGAGTTTCATAATTACAAATGTGGTACAGAGCCTGGAGGGGCTTTGGTTCCAACACGTAGTACATTGTACCACAGCATTCACTACTCCAGGGCATGCACAATTATTTAAGGCTGCACAATGCATTTAGCTCTATAGCCATACTTCAAGGATTTATTCATGTATCTGCCTTAATATTAGCCATTATCAACCTCGAAATTAAAATTATATATTTTTTATTTAAAATTTATTAATGTTTAAATTCACAATTTCTTCTTCGGCTTTCCCCCACTTACAAGGTTTGCCGTCTTCAGTTTCCATTTATTTCTATCATTGCAATCACCTTCTTCCAAATTCCCATCATCCATTATAGTTCTGACGTAGGTTTCCCATTTCCATCTTGGTCTGTCACGTTTATTTCTTCCAGGTAGTGACCATTGGTATATATTTTTTTGCCATCATTCATTTTCCATTCTTTGTCCATGGCCATACCATTCAAGCGTTTGATTTTCAATCCTCTTAACAACATATGTGGTGGCATTCATTTCTCTCCAAAGGATTTCATTTCTTATTTTTATCCTGTCTTGTTATTTGGAGGCTTCTTCTATGATAATCAAATTCAACTATTCTAATTTTATTCTCTTGTAATTCCGTCAAGGACCAAATTTCACTTCCACATGACAAAATATTCTGTATCCATCCAAAGTAATTATGCCCGAAGACATGTCCTTCACTGCAATCATAGCATTTCCATGCTATGCTTGCAGCTTTATTAGGGAATTGTAGGTGTGGTAGTTTCCCGTTGCTTTCGAGACTGGTGAAGGATAATGATGATAATGATAAGGATGATTATGACGGCCATATGATTTCGGGGACCGTTTGAGCCTTAACGTTTTCCTGACATTTGTCTTACAGGTGAGGAAAAACCCCGATAAAAACCTCACCCAGAAAAACTGCCCCGACCGGGGATCGAACCCGGGCCCGCTGCGTGACAAGGTAGCACGCTACCTCGAGACCACAGCGGTGGACATATTCTGTATTATGCTCTTATAAATGTTCTTTTAGTTTCTTTTATAACATTTTGTCCCAAATTATTCCATGTAATGTCTTAGTTGCATTTTTTGCCAATGAAATTTTAGTTTGTACCTCTCTTTCACAGGTACGTAAACTTGTAATTATTAACCATGATATATAAAAAATTCACATGTTTATTTTTATAATAATAATATCCTCAACTCGTGTCAAACTTAGGATCGGGTGGAGGGATGGGATGAGATCAAGCCCCTTATATAGATATCTATGAATGACAAGGGTGCAGACCGACCGCGCCTGACGCACCATCACGGGGGCAGATGAACGAAATGAATGATATCAGTACGTAGAAATTGTAGAATAAAATTGAGGCACGGGAAAACGGGGGAGAAAAACAAGCTCCGTTTCGTTCACCACGAAACCCACATGGAGTGACCGAGACTCGATCTCGGGACGCCAGCGGTGAGAGGCGAGCGTCTAATCGCTTGCGTCACGGAGTAGCCTATATAGAGATTAATTCAAAGAAATATATTATTTTAAAGGAGTATCAATAATATTATACAGTCCGTCACTGTGGCGTAGTCGGTAGAGTCCCTACCTTCCACTCCGGCGACCCAAGTTCGATTCCCGGCGGGGTAAGGGATTTTTAAAATATCTACCTTGGGACTGGGTGTGTGTTGTGTCCTAGTTGTACCCATTGGGTTTAATTTTTCAAAAACAATTATATACCTCTGTGGACTCCGGTAGTGTCGCTGCCTCGTACGCAGTGAGCCCGGGTTCGTTGCTCGGGCGGGACAAATTTCGTGGTTATTTGTTTTTCGAGGTGTTCCTGATCTATAAGACAAATTGCAAGAAATTTTAAGGTCCAAATGGTCCCCGAACTTCATCTGGCCATTATAATCATAATTATCTACAGTCTCACTTGCCAAAATATGGAATACCTTCCGACCTATGTCAGAGACTGTCAAACAATAACATCGTTCAAAAACAAACTAAAGAATTATTTAATAACAAACTAATATATACATCTCACTGATAGTATTCTTTTAACAATTAATAAATTTAATTATTTATGAAAATAATGTTAAGAATAACAAATATTTTCATTTGTTTCAATTTTGTATAATCGTAAAATTAGTTTTTTATATCTTATAATTTTTCTTCGTCTTTTATATACAGGGTGTAACAGGACCTCATCGACAAAATTAAAGGGATGATAGGCCATGCTGAGAGGATCATTTTTTGTGAAGGAACATATAGGCTAGTCACAAACACGTCGTTTATGAGTTATGCGCAGATGAAGGTGTTCACCCATAAGGGTCGGAATTGAATACAAACAATTGTACATATATCATTTTATTGAAAAATACATGTTTTTACAATATGTGTTCGAACAGTCGACCCTGTGCCTCATTGCATGTTTGATATCGTCGCAGCAACAATCGGTCAGCACGGCCGATCATGGCAGGATTTTTTTTTGACATCGTCAAAACACTTATTGTTTGAACAATTATTGTATAAACATATCTTTATTCAATAAAATGGCACGTTTACAAATGTTTGTATTCAATTCCGACCCTTATGGGTGAACATCTTCATCTGCACATAAAACATAAACGACGTGTTTGCGACTATATGTTCCTTCACAAAAAGATGACCCTCTTTGCATGGTATATCATCCCTATCATTTTGTCGGTGAAGTCCTGTTATACCCTGTATATTAGACAGGGACAGTCTACCAACAATTTAATTTATCTTGCTTCAATACATGTTATTATTATTTTAGTCTTAATCTTAGCTATCATTAACATGATTGTATTACAGATCATATCTCATTGATCAAATCTTCATTTAGTATTTAATATTAGAGTTAATTGTGATTGTTATATTTTGATGTAATATATGTTTGTGCTGTTGAGTGGAAGAGAAGGCCACGTAGCCTTAACTCCACCAGGCTAAATAAATAAATATCATGAATATGTTTGTGAATGGTGTGGTTCGTCTTAATATTTTGTTTTCTTGGAGGAAGTCCTGACATTGAGCTGGTCTCTCATTCGGAAAGGTCCTTTGTGGTCAAAAAAGTATGTATGTTATCCATAGTTGAAATCCCTCTCCCGACACGTTGTGTCACTGTAAGGTCCGGGTTGCAGTAAAAGTGACTCTAAAGCTAAAAGTTAATTGTGTTTTTAAAAATGAAATTAATAATATTAATAGTAATAGTAGTTGTAACAATAATTGCTTCTCAGCTGATTAATTTCGTTTCTGCTCTTTTCGTTCTCTCAATATTTTATTTTGGTTCATTTTAATTTCAATTTAACTTTTAAAATGAGTCACACCGTAGCGTAGTTGACATTTAGGATTGCCGCAGGAGGTATAATCGAAGATAATCGATAAATAATCTCCAAGATAATTGAAAAGAATCTAATGGTTTGTAACTTGTGGCTCGTACTAGCATGCATATGTAAGTTACACTGCGATGAACCTATTTATTAATAAATATGCTTGTGCCTATCATAACTTGTATAACACTTTGAAAATATTCTAACTCTTTTTTTCTTCCTGTTTACTATGCTGCTAACTACCTTCGTGTCTGTGTCATTGAAAAAGTTAATTTTCTGATCGCTTATCAAATTTTTTCTTCAACATTCTTATTATAAAACCTTTATTTTGGAGAAAGAAGAATTCCGAAAATTATCTTAGAAAAGAAGACGAAAGAAGCAGAGGAAAACAACAAGAGTAACGAATGGATAGATTCAGGAGAAGTATGAAAAGAAATAATTGAACACGAGAATATATTCAAGATAGAAATTTGTAGAGAAACAAAGTTACCGTTGAATTGAAGGAAAACTACTCTATTGTAAATATTTACTTTAATAAGTCAACTTTGTGATAGCCGACTATAATGTCATGATGCTTTTTAACAATTATTTTCGCGCGAATAAAAATGATGGTTGTCGACTGTTTTAAATATTGATGAGGAATGACGTGGAGTGATTGAGCTCAGGGTTGTACATCTTCAGAA